>BQNB010002342.1:1885-29269 GCA_026074375.1 Tanacetum coccineum
AAAGGTTACACTTCGGCCCAACTAAACAAATAGTAGGGTAGACCGGGCCGAAACTAAGCTCGGTACCGCACGGGTCACGGCCCGGACGCAACTAAAGACGGATGCGGGCTGATCATAAGACACTTCCGCAAACCATAAGCGGATTAACTAACGTCCGCGGAAGTTAATCCGCATCCGCAATCATGATATCTGCGGACCCTTGACTGACAAGGGTCCCACTCTGGCCACTACACTTATAGGCGAAATACTAGGAAACCCTAGTACTAGACTCCCCTATAAAAGGAGACATCTGACACACCAAAAGGTACAATCTTCTGACTCCTCAAAATACACACACACATACTTCGGACAACATGATTTCTTACTCTCACGCCGAAGTCTAATCGTGGGGTCCGTCCTCACGGTAAAGCTAACGGTTTGCTTTCGTTTGTGTAGTAAATCATCTCAATCACTTGGTTTAGTACAAGATTCCACCAGAAGAGAGCTTGAAGGTCTGGCCTAACAAGCGATCTAAACCCATCTCATACTCGTTACATATTTTGTACTAACATAAACCAATCTACAAACCAGTATTGATAAGAGTTACCTGATGACGTATAACACGTAGAACAGGCCTTTGGGCCAAGACTACATAAGCCATACATGGTCCCAAGCCCAATAGAATAATCAAAAGGCACAATAGACCAAAGCTAAGCCCAGGCTAAACTGGCTATGGTCCGCAAGTAGCAAGACGGATGAAAGGTTTCCAGAGGACACTTCCGCAGGCCAGCGAAAGTCCGCTAGGCAAACCCATATCCACAAGTCACGATTACAAGCGGACTCTCGCCTAACAAGGGCCCCACTTCGGCCCATCAATAGGCCCAAGCAAAATACTAGGAAAACCTAGTATTTGGCTCACCTATAAAAAGGAGTACTCTGACACCCCACAAGGTACGATTCTTTGATCATATTTTACACACACATACTCTGACATTCTTTGACAAATTTGTGTTCTTAATCTCACGCCGGAGTCTAATCGTGGGGTCCGTCCCCACGGTAAGACTAACTGTTTACCTTTGATTATGCAGGGAATCAATCTCATCACTTGGTTTAGTACAAGATCTCTCCCATTGGCCTAGTCCAATAACCACCCAGATCCATCTTTCCAACCCGTAACATATTTTGTACTAACAAGTTGGCGCCATCCGTGAGACCAGGATACAACTGCGTTCTACGAAAATACTCACCATGAGCAATCCTAAACAATCCGCTCCTAGCCAGCCCACGTCTGCCGTGCAGAACACGCTTGGGAGAGGAAAAGAGCCAGTTTTGCAAGATCGAGGTGGGCTCGCGTCCGACGCAGCCCTCCGCGAATATTGTGACAAGAATTACAACCAGTTGCTGCCAATTATAGCCGAGAAGTTTAACAAGGAGAAAGAAAAAAACGAAAAGCTGAAGGGAGTGAAAGCCCAACTAAACTTTAACGGATCCTCCGGGACATCGCGGTACTCTGAGTCAGGGACGATGAGTGCTAGGGAGCACGAAAAGAGGCACAAATCTAGGTGCTCCCGCAGCCCAAGACCGAGCCCTAGTGTGTTCTCAAAAATAAGACGCGAACGGTCAAGATCGCCAAGGCAAATATTAAGAGAGAAAGAAAGAGGCGTGTTTAAAAGGTTGGGAAACAGAGAAAAGAGTGTGTCCGCACGCTCAGATAGCCACAACCAGTGCTCCTACTCGAGATATACGGAAGCGTTCTCAGAAAGTGAGGACATCGGAGGCGGGCACTAGAAATCAAGATCGAAGAAGAAGAGATCAGGTAGGGAGAAGGACGACTTGTCCCAACCATGGGTATGTGAAGAGATAGATCCTTTTACACCTAGAATTCGTTACTTCGACTTCCCAAAAACAAGAATGCCTAGCCACATTAATACATATGATGGGAGTGAAGATCCAGAAGATCACTTAAAAATCTTTCAAGCAGCAACAAAAACAGAACGGTAGGCTATGCCAACCAGGTGTCACATGTTTAACTCTACGCTAACGGGAAATGCGAGAGTATGGTTTGACGACCTTTCGGCTGAATCAATAGACAGTTATGACGATCTAAAGAAAGCATTCCTGGAAAATTATCTCCAGCAGAAGAAGTGCATTAAAGATCCTATAGAAATCCATAACATTAAGTAGTGGGAGGGAGAGTCTACGGAAGTCTTTGTGAAAAGATATAAACTAGAAAGCAGGGATGTTAAAGGAGCACCATAGTGCATGAGAATCTTCGGATTCGTGCATGGAATCACAAACCCTGAACTCATCAAACGTCTTCATGATAAAATCCCAAAAATAGTTGATGAAATGATGAGAGTAACCACATCTTTCCTCAAGGGGGAAGTGGCAGCCTTAAATCATGAGCGAAAGAAATCGTTTCCACCATGGAAACAACAAGAGGGTACCTAGAGGCAAAATTTTTAAAAAGGAGAATTCCAGAACCAGCAGATACTAGAAAGGAAACAAGATCAATTCACGCTCCTCACAAAAACTCCCAAAGAAATTTTTGCTTTAGAAAAAGGGAAATTCAAAGCTCCACCACCAATGACGACTTCGGTCGAGAAGCGGAATCACACCAAATTTTGTGAGTTCCATGGTGAAGTAGGGCATAACACGGACGAATGTATGCACCTAAAGAAACAAACAGAATAAATGCTCAAGGTGGGAAAGCTTTCGCACCTAATAAAGGAGCTCAAACAGAACATTGGAAAGGAACAGCCCAAGACGGCGAAGAAAGGAGAAACCTCCAGGAAAGACAAGGCATTAGCCATCCTAATGGTCCAGCCTTGGGAAAGGGTGGCTAGGAAAAAAATAACACAAAGTTTTTCTCCTAACACGGAAATCCTTTTCCTACCTCTAGATGAAGATGAAGGAACAGAAGCTCCAATGATCATCGAAGCAGAAATAGGAGGCCATTGCATCCACCGCATGTACGTGGATGGCGAATCAGCCTCAGAAATACTGTATGAACACTGTTTTAACCGACTCCGTTCGAAAATTAAGAACCAATTGGTACCAGCTACCACCCATTTGATTAGATTTAGTGGTGAGATAATATGGCCAATAGGGCAAATACAACTACTGGTGAGGATTGGAGACGAAGAACACTCCGCTTCGGATTGGATGAATTTCGTGTTTGTAAGGTCACCATCTCCGTACAACGGAATTATTGGAAGACCAAGAGTCATAAAATTGCAAGCAGTTCCGTCAACGGCTCATGGAATGCTGAAGCTCCCGGTAGAAGGAGGAGTAATTACCCTAAAAAGCAGCAAGTTGGTTCCGCTGGAATGCGCGTTGGTCTCCGGACCAGAAGAGATCCCTCAGGCTCCCAAACCAATAGTGGAAGAAAGAGTCAAGGTGGCAATAAACCCAGAATATTCGGAACAAACAATAATGATCGGTTCTACTCTTATCGAAGAGGGCCGCAACAAGTTGTGTAACCTACTTCAGCGCAACTTGGATATTTTTTCTTGGAAGCCTGCGGATATGACCGGCGTCCCAAGACATATTGCGAAACACCGCTTGAATGTGCAAGAGGGATGTTCTCCGGTTAGGAAAAAGAGGGCAAGCAGCAGATAGAAATCAAGCAATACAGGAAGAAGTTGGAAAGCTTGTGGAAGCAGGAATAATGAAAGAAGTACACTAACATAACTGGTTGTCTAACCCAGTGATGGTAAAGAATCATGATGACAGTTGGAGAATGTGCGTTGATTTCAAAGATTTAAACTAAGCATGCCCAAAAGATGGTTACCCGCTACCAGAAATAGACTGGAAGGTGGAATCCTTATGCGGTTTCCCTTTCAAGTGTTTCCTAGACGCGTACAAAGGCTATCACCAAATACAAATGGCAGAAGAAGATGAAGAAAAAACAGCATTCATTACGAGCCAAGGAATATTCTGCTATACAAAGATGCCGTTTGGTCTGAGAAATGCTGGGGCAACTTACCAGCGTCTGGTAGATAAAGCATTTCACAAGCAGATTGGTAGAAACTTCGAAGTATATGTGGATGATCTCGTTATCAAAAGCCGCATGAAAGATGAGATAGTCAGATACATAGAAGAAACATTCAAAACTCTAAGGGAGATTAACATGAAACTAAACCCTAAAAAATATACTTTTAGGGTAGAGGAAGGGATGTTCTTAGGGTACAAAGTAAACACTAGAGGACTGAAAGTATGTCCAGACAAAGTGGACGTTGTCCTAAGTCTCCCATCACCAAAATTATTGAAAGACGTGCAAAAGTTAAACGGAAAACTTGCATGCTTGAATAGGTTCTTGGCCAAATCAGCAGAGAAATCATTACCGTTCTTTAAAACTTTGAAAAAATGCATGAAGAAAAGTGATTTTCATTGGAATACGGAAGCTGAAGAGGCATTTAAGCAGATGAAGCAGCTAATAGCTGAGCTTCCCATGTTAACCGCGCCAATGGAAAAAGAGGAACTTATTGTCTATTTAACGGCAGCAAAAGAGACAGTAAGTGCGGTCCTGATGACGGAAAGAGAAGCTAAACAGATGCCCATCTACTTTGTCAACAGGGCATTAAGGGGTCCGGATATAAATTACACATCAATGGAAAAATTAGTGCTAGCCTTGGTACACGCCAGTAAGCGCCTAAAAAGATACTTTCAAGCACACCCAATCATAGTAGTCACGGACCAACCAATACAACAAGTGTTATCAAGACCGAAAGTAGCAGGAAGGCTACAGAATTGGAGCATCGAATTGGGAGAATACGCAATACATTACAAACCTAGAGTATCCGTTAAGGGCAAGTATTAGCAGACTTCATAGTCAAACAACCAGAAGAGAACTCCACGGATACTCTGATGGAAGTGGAAGAAGAACTCCCCGAACCATGGATTTTGTTCATGGACGGATCCTCCTGCATAGATGGTTCCGAAGCAGGATTGATACTCACAAATCCAGAAGGGATAGAGTTTACCTATGCCGTAAGATTTAGGTTTGACGCCACAAACAACGAAGCGGAATACGAAGCTTTGATTGCCGGATTGAGGATAGCAGAGCAGATGGGTGTTAAAAACCTTCAAGCAAATGCTGATTCATGATTGGTGGCTAACTAAGTGAACGAAACATACATTGGCAAAGAAGCTGACATGATCCGATACCTGGAAAAAGTGAGAACACTTACCAATAGCTTCAAAGCATTCTCAATCACACAAGTCCCTAGAAGTGAAAACAAAAAAGCTGACGCACTAAGCAAAATAGCATCCACAAGCTTTACACACTTGAGCAAGCAAGTATTGGTTGAAGAGCTGAAAGAAAAATCAATAAGCGAAGTGGAAATACTGGCAGTAGTAGAAGAAGAAGGAGATACATGGATGACTCCTATTTTTGAATACATCACGAAAGAAACCCTTTCAGCGGATGTGAAAAAAGCAAGAGCAGTAAGACGCAAGTCGCAGCGGTTTGACGTAATTAATGGGACCCTCTATAAAAAATCTTTCCTCGGACCATGACTATGGTGCGTGGGGCCACTTCAAGCAAAATATGTTCTGAGAGAGATACACGAGGGATCTTTCATCATGCACGCAGGCACATGATCCTTCGTAGCCAAAGCCTTAAGGATTGGTTATTATTGGCCTACCATGCATAAGGATGCAAGGACACTGATAAGAGCGTGCTAAGAATGTCAAGTTCATAAACCTGTTCCAAGGAATCCACAGCAAAAACTAACTCCAATCACGTCTCCAAGGCCGTTCTATAAGTAGGGAATTGACATAGCCGGACCTTTTCCGGAAGGACCTAGGAAAGTCAAATTCTTAATAGTAGCCATTGACTACTTCAGAAAGTAGATTGAAGCAAAATCGGTTGCAACCATCACTGGCAATCAAATCAAAAAATTTATGTGGGACAACATTGTCTGTAGATTCGGTCTCCCAGGAGAGATTATCTTAGATAATGGAAAACAGTTCCAGGACAATCCATTCAAAGATTGGTGTGAGAAACTATGTATCCGCCAACACTTTGCTTCTGTTAAACATCCGCAAACCAATGACCTGGTAGAAAGAGCAAATCGCAGTTTGGGAGAAGGAATAAAAGCAAGGCTAGATACAAGAAGCAAGAATTGTATGGAAGAGTTACCTCATATTCTATGGGCACACCGTACCATGATAAAATCCGGCAACGGAGACACTCCGTTCGCATTAACATACGGAACGGAGGCAGTCATCCCAGCAGAAATTGGCATGCCTACACTCAGAACAGCGGAGCACAAAACAATGAGGCTTTGGAAATTAACCTAAGCCTTTTGGAAGAACGAAGGGAGGAAGCAACAATACGTGAGGCAAAGAGCAAAGCAAAAATAGAGAAGTACCATAACTCAAAAGTCCGAAGTGCAAGTTTCAAACCGGGAGACCTAGTGTACCGTAACAATGATGCAAGCCATGCAGAAGACACAAGGAAGCTAGGCCCCAAATGGGAAGGACCATACGAAGTTACGGAAGCACTTGGAAAGGGAGCATACAAGTTAAGAGATCGTGACGTAAAGCAGCTTCCGCGGACTTAGAATGTCAGCAACCTCAAGAAATGTTACATTCACAAAATGTAAGCAGTTCACCCATGCGGATTCCGCAGTGGGGTAATGCATTTCAATCTATCTTATTTATCCATTGTAATGTCTTTTAAATTTTTTTTAATGAAAGTGGAGACTAGCTACCTTTACAAGTTTGTTTCTAAAACGTTTGTTTTTTACTTTGCAAAGTTATTTTATATGTGATTAAGACGCGCACACACTCAGGGCATGACCCACCAAATGTTATTCCGTATAACAAAAAGGATGAGTAAACCTAACAAATCACTCAAGTATACATAAGAGGTATTGCAAACCCAGCATAGGGAGAATAACCCACATATATTCAAGACAGACTATCAGGTTAAGCATGTCATCATGGTACTAAAATGATAGCAGAACCATAAACAAGGATTATAATATTAAATTGTACAAGTGTAATTTACCGCATCCAAAAAGGTCATAAACGACCGCGGCACTTAGTAGATAAAAAACAGTTAGAGAATTGTTTACACACAAAGGCTACAACAAAAAAGGTCACATGCAACCAAGGCCAGATATTTCAACAACTTTATCCGGCGAATAATGGATAGGGACCATAAGCCGGTCAACATGGGGCTGCAGCTCACCCAACCCTAACTTGTCCGCAAGGGGCTCTTCCAGGCGAAGGATGTTCATCACGGCTTCAATGCTAGCATCCTTATTAGATTTTAATTCCGCAAGCAAGGGGAAATTCACATTTTGGAGCTATTGTAAAGCAGAAATATAATCAACTTCCGCAGAAGGATTATAAGCAGCAACATCCGTTAAAACCCTGCCTTCCTTGCCATGGGTAATTCTAGCAGATAGCCCGTCCTGCATACCTTTCTCGATAGCCTTACCGATAGCTGCCCCAAGAGCAGAAAGGTATTCAGGCGAATTCAGACATTTAGTAATAGCAAGTTCCATGCCTTGGGTCAAAAGCCATCTGCGGCCAGAAATGGTAGTTAGAAGACGCGGATAGAATTTCTCCTCCAAATGAAGGGCCATCTCCACAAAATCAGCATACAACTTATCAAACTTATCATTAACAATCTTTAGCTGAGCATCCTGAAATTCCTCAAGGCGCTCCGTCAAATTCTCATAACTAGAAAGCTTCTCTTGGAGTCCAGCAGAAGATACCTCTAACTCATGAACCTACAATTATGAGGGAATATACGGATAAGAATAATAAAAAAGAGAGAGGAAAAACCAGTAAGTATAAAAGCACATACCTGATTCACAAGGTTGTCATTCTAAGACTTGACAGAAGTAAGCTGGACATTCAAATTAGTCAGTTCATGTTCCTTGTCCATCGCTGAAGCTTCAAGATCGGTCACCTTCACATCCAGAGCATTCCGATCCTTTTCGAGGATGGTGTTACGCTCTTTCAAAGCGTTCACCTCATCCCAAAGGGACTTCTCCACAGTCTTAAAATTGGAAGCTTCAGCACGGAGGCGGATGGCTTCTTCAGCTTTCGCCTCCTTCAACAACATCTGTGCCTTGAGATTCTCAATCTCTTCATCTCTGGCCTTCAGCAACTCATCTTTCTTCTCAACAATAGACTTCAGTCTTCTTCTCTCTTTCACATTGTACTCTGATCGCATCTTCACCTTGGCACTTAAAGACATTTGGCGAGCAGCTCCGACATTAAATTTAGTAAATAACTGGTCATGTTCCATTCCATAAATGGATGCAAAGAAATTTTAGAGGAGCAAAATCATCAACCATCTCACGGCATACGGGACCCATTAGTTACGCTCCATTGGGGAACGTAAGTCTTCTGAAGATCAGATTCAGGGTTGATGACGGTGCGGATACCACCAATGAGGAAATCACTGCCAGTAAGATCTGTAAAGCCACCCGTGGCAGGATCAGTTCCACCAGCTGAAGAAGAACCCACAAACAACGGAGAAGGTTTCACAGGTTTCTCCTTAGCAATCGAAGCAAGATCAACCGTTGAGGTGATGGTAGTAACAGTTGTCATTACTAGAACAGAAGACCTGACAAGAGAATCAACTTCAGCCTTCGCAAAATTAGCACTAGAATGGTGAGAAGAGTCTGAAGAAATAACGAACCTTTAAGGAGCACTAACAATTCGGAGGTTAGGTTCAGCCACGGAGTCAGTATGATCTCCACCCTCATGCTCCGGCGTGGCAGATATGGAAGATGTCATGAAGGGCAAAGTAGGAATGACCCCACCTCTGACCTTAGCATTCAGCACAGCCTCAGCAAGAAATCGCTGAACCGCAAACATAGATTTGCCACCCACGGAAGCCCCACTCGGGGTTCCGTGATCCTCCCTTAACCTTTTGGGAGGATGCGAAGACTCACCAGCATCAACAACCACAATTTTCCTTTTCCTCTAACGTTTCAGCTGCACAAGAGCCACGTCTTCAACAGCAGTATCCACAGCCCCACTCATTGGCTAGATGTTAGCGGCTTGCCCACCACCTGCGGAATCCCCTTGTTCCATTTGGTTACCACTACCACCCTCATCAAAAAGCTTATCAACACTTGCTTCCAGCTCGCTTTCAGCATGGTCAGGCGCAATTGGAAGCAAAGAAACAATGCGACCAACAGTAGTCTCCAGCAACAGTGGCTCATCTTTAATTCGTTCCCACTCAACAACTTTCACTTTGGTGGGATCCGGAGTATGAATGAAGGCAAAGATATCCATTTCTGCAAAACAAAAGCAAAGGAAGCACAGTTAGAAACAAAACAGCAAGCTGTAAAACACACAACACATATATAATAGAAGACACCCACCCTCTACATTCTTATGCAAAAACTGGGGATAAGTTTCCTCATCCAAAGTGTAATGGTGGCTCAGTCCAACCAAGCATAAGAATTCTTCTGGAAACTTCCGGAACGGAGAGGGATGGGCGACAAGAGTGGCATAATCTTGTGCATTAAAGTCAGCCGCTACCGGAGCAGGATCTCTAGTCAGGTATTTGGCAGTATGCCACGGAAAAAGTGTAGGGCAAGCAAAGTCATCAACCCAGAAAAAGTGATCACTCCAATTTTTGAGGGAATCAAGAGGTTTCGTGTAACATACGGGAGCATTATCGGAGCGTTTACTAAACGACATCCATCCATTCTTTTTAGAATTCACATAGAAACACCCGAATAAACCAACAGTTGGTATAATCCCATAAACACGGCATAAGATTTCTAATGGGAAACCTTGGTCGCCTCGATAACAGATAGTTGGGATATGTTGATGTGGAAGTGCCTAAGTATATCAACAAGGAAGGTAGACAAAGGCAGTCTAAAATTGGCAAAATCAAAAAACCTAGTGTATAACCCAATCTTTCCAGCAGGCCTCTCATGCATTGTATCACCTCGACCGGGCAAAACAGGATGTACTTCCTCTAGAATATGAATTTTTTCACAAAAAGCATCAAATGCTTTCTGAGAAAGAACACACTTAATGTCCGTAACGGCACTCATGATAGAAGAATGAGGTCTAAAAACTTAACCTGATAAACTTGAAGTTCTTCGAAGAACGGTGAAACGCAGATAAAAAGGTTAAAAAGCTCGAAAACTTTAACAATGGCGAAGTGAGTGAAAGAAGATGAAAAAGAAAACAGTGAAAACCAAATCAAGTATTTATACTCTCGGTATAGTAAATTCAAGGTTTTTTCAGATGCTTACACGTGGCCATGACCTCTGATTCAACGGTCAGGATCAAAAGTAAAGATAGGGATGACAGTTGAGCAAGTGGACTAAACCGTCAAATCAGTCATAATGTGAAAGGCCACGAAGAGGCCATGTCACCCACATCTTACCTAACAAGGAAAAAGAAACGTCGCGGAAAAACTAGCAAACGCGGAAGATGCACGGAAAAGGACAATACTGGAACCGGAGTCTAGGCATATCTATCGCACGCTACAAAGTCGCACCAAAACAGACCTAGACTTGGGGGGAACATGATGACTATAACACGTAGACAACTTTGGGGCCTGGACTACATAAGCCATACATGGGCCCAAGCCCAATAGAACAATCAAAAAGCACAATGGACCAAAGCTAAGCCCAGGCTAAACTGGCTATGGTCCGGAGGCAGCAAGACGGGCGAAAGGTTTCGAGAGGACACTTCCGCAGGCCAGCGGAAGTATGGTAGGCAAACCCATATCCGTAAGTCACGATTACAAGCGGACTCTCGCCTGACAGGTGTCCCACTGAATTTGCGGCCCAGCATCAGGCCCAAGCCGAAATACTATAGGCAAACCACCTAGTATATTGCTCACCTATAAAAAGGGGTACTCTGACACCCCATAAGGTACGATTCTCTGATCATATTTTACACACACACTCTGACATTCTTTGACAAATATGTGTTCTTACTCTCACGCCGGAGTCTAATCGTGAGGTTCATCCCCGCGGTAAGACTAACGGTTTACCTTTGATTGTGCAGGGAATCAATCTCATTATTTGGTTTAGTACAAGATCTCACCTATTGGCCCAGTCCAGTAACCACCCAAATACCACTTTTCGACCCGTAATATATTTTGTACTAACATTACCCAAGTTGTCAAAATATGATTTTTATAACTACTATCGCTAAAATAAATAAAAAATAGATATTCAAATTCTGCGTGATACGAACAAAGTCACTGCTTAATTTAAATTCTACTTAACATCCAACAATAATGGAAAAGGCATATGACATTGGCTATCATAAGTGAGAGTAAAATAATATGAATGAATATATATTGTGGAAACTAGCATTAGATTTGGCCTTACCCAAACTCGGCAATGTATGAATTGAAGTTTGATCAATTATCAGTTATCCACCGTTCAAATCAATTGTGATTCTGCATCTAAGATCTATGAGATTGTCATCTGAATGATGGGGTCCATCAACAGGCTCAAGCGAAATACTAGGAAAACCTAGTATTTGGCTCACCTATAAAAAGGGGTACTCTGACACCCCATAAGGTACGATTCTCTGATCATATTTTACACACACATACTCTGACATTCTTTGACAAATATGTGTTCTTACTCTCATGCCGGAGTCTAATCGTGAGGTTCATCCCCGCGGTAAGACTAACGGTTTACCTTTGATTGTGCAGGGAATCAATCTCATTATTTGGTTTAGTACAAGATCTCACCTATTGGCCCAGTCCAGTAACCACCCAAATACATCTTTCTAACCCGTAATATATTTTGTACTAACATTACCCAAGTTGTCAAAATATGATTTTTATAACTACTATCGCTAAAATAAATAAAAAATACATATTCAAATTCTGCGTGATACGAACAAAGTCACTGCTTAATTTAAATTCTACTTAGACATCCAACAAATATGGTAAAAGGTCATATGACATTGGGCTATCATTGTGAAGAGTAAAATAATATGAATGAATATATATTGTGGAAACTAGCATTAGATTTGGCCTTACCCAAACTCGGCAATGTATGAATGAGTTTGATCAATTAACAGTTATGCACGTTCCAAATCAATTGTGATTCTGCATCTTAAGATCTATGAGATTGTCCATCTGAATGATGGGGTCCATCAACAGGGCCCATAGCGAAATACTAGAAAACCAAGTATTCGCTCACCTATATAAAAGCGGTACGACTGACCTCCACAAGGTAACGATCTCTGATCATAATGTTAACAACATACTCTGACTTTTCTTTGACACATATGTGTTTCTTAACTCTCCAACGCCGGAGTCTAATCGTGCGACCATCTCCACGGTAAAGACTAACGGTTTACCTATGATTGTGCAGAGGAATCAATCTCATCATTTGGTTTGAGTACAAGATCTCACCCATATAAAGCCCACTCCAGTCACCAACCCAAATACATCTTTCTAACCCGTAATATATTTTGTACTAACATTACCCAAGTTGTCAAAATATGATTTTTATAACTACTATCGCTAAAATAAATAAAAAATACATATTCAAATTCTGCGTGATACGAACAAAGTCACTGCTTAATTTAAATTCTACTTAGACATCCAACAAATATGGTAAAAGGTCATATGACATTGGGCTATCATTGTGAAGAGTAAAATAATATGAATGAATATATATTGTGGAAACTAGCATTAGATTTGGCCTTACCCAAACTCGGCAATGTATGAATTGAAGTTTGATCAATTATCAGTTATCCACCGTTCAAATCAATTGTGATTCTGCATCTAAGATCTATGAGATTGTCATCTGAATGATGTTTTTGGGCTACAAAGATAGACCAGGCCCATCAATGAGTATTGGAACTAAAAGCTCAATAGATCAAAGCTCGTGCGTGTAACATAACGTTGCTTGTTACTAGTACTTCTATAGTTGTATAAATGTTTGCTACGTAGTAATTGTTACTTCTTCTCTTAAACACCCAATGCTCCATTGGTTTTGGTTTGACAATCACATTTCTGGGTTTAAAAAATATGAAGTTCAGTTGCTTGAGTTTTAGCAAGGCATCGAATGTCGATATGGATATTTTCTTGGTTTAACAAATACGAGGTTTAGTCGCTTGAGTTTAAGAGATGCATCAAATGGCAATATGAGAAAAAAGTACCATCTTTTTTAGAAACCAAAAACTGAGATTACATAATAGTACAGAAACAAACTAAACTAATATTTGTAAAACAACACAAGAAGAAGCAAATGCCACCATTTCACTCAAATCACCTCCGTGGCTTTTCTCCTTCCATTTGTCTCACTTGAGCTTGGCGAAGCACCTCTCCCACCGTACCTAACGGTGTATCCTCGTCCTCAACCGCGGCTAAAACCCCGGTTCCTAACGGGGTTGTCTCCTCTACTCTCACAACCGTCACGTCCGCGGTATCAGTACCGCGGACACCCCCTTGTCCTTTCAAGTTCAAGCTCTCCATTCTCTTTCTTGTATCGTCTCTTGTTTGCTCATCAAACATTGCCTAGTTAACAAATTATATAGACCATTTCTATTAAACGTAAACAAGCTCATTTACACCGTATCAAACACACATTTATTTAAAATGCCTTATTCGTATGTACATTATTAACAAATTACCTAGTATACCTTAGTTTATATATAAAAAGAAAAAACATAAGTTTTTATATGATCACATTCGACTAACCTTTGTGGCGTCTCCGGTTTCAGACAACTTCTCCTTAGCTTCCTCTTTCTTACCCGTGAGCAAATCCATTGCTTTTCGCGCGGTACCAGCAGCCGCGTCTTTTAAGCTTCCAAGCGCACCCACAGTCGTATCCTTGCCTTCTTTTGCTTTCTCGAAAGAGTAGTCCTTAGTAGCAGCCGCCTTGTCAACCGTGTAGTCTTTCGTAGCAGCCGCCGTATCGACCGTATAGTTTTTAGCATCTACAGCTTTTTGAGCTGTGTAATCCCTCGTAGCGGCCGCTGTGTCGACAGTGTAGTCCTTTGCAGCTGCCGCCTTGTCAAAGGTGAAGTCTTTAGCTTCGGCCGCTTTCTGAGCGGTCAAATCTTTGGCTTTTACTGCTTTTTCGGCGGTATAGTCCCAAGTAGCTGCAGCCGTGTTGGCTGCAGCATCCTTGGCTTGTTTCGCCTTATCGAATGTGTAGTCCTTAGCGGCCACGGTTTTGTCGACTGTGTAGTCCTTGGCAGCCACAGCCGTGTCATAAGAATAGTCCTTAGCTTGTTTCGCTTTTTCTGCAGCCAAATTAGCAGCTTCTTTGGTTTTCTGAGCTGTATAGTCAGCAGCTTCTTTCGTTTTCTGAACGGTGTAATCTTTGTACTCCCCGGCCTTATTCGCAGCTTCCCTTTCTTTTTGCATCGTGTAATCCTTGGCTTCTCCAGATTTTTGCATGGTATAGTCCTTGTACTCTCCAGCTTTCCCCATTGTCGTATCCTTTGCTTGTTTAGCCTTATCAGCAGTCACATCAGCAGCCTCTTTCGTCTTTTCAAAAGTATAGTCCTTATACTCCCCGGCCTTATTCGCGGCTTCTCTTTCCTTCTGCACAGTGTAATCTTTTGCTTCTCTAGCTTTTTGGGCGGTATAGTTCTTATACTCTTCGGCTTTCCCCATTGTTGTATCTTTCGCTTGTTTCGCCTTATCAGCAGTCACGTCAGCAGCCTCTTTCGTCTTTTGCATACCATAGTCCTTATACTCTCCTGCTTTACCCATTGTAGTATCTTTTGCTTGTTTTGCCTTATCAGCAGTCACATCAGCGGCCTCTTTCGTCTTTTGCATACCATAGTCCTTATACTCCCCGGCCTTATCCGCGGCTTCCCTTCCTTTCTGCATTGTATAGTCCTTTGCTTCTCCAGCCTTATGCGCAGTAGTGTCCTTGGCTTCTTTCGCTTTTTGCGCCCCATAGCCCGCGTAATCTCCCGCCTTGTCCACAGCCTCCCTTTCCTTATACCCGGTATAGTCTTTCGCTTCACCCGCCTTTTGAGCAGTAACATCCGCAGCCTCTGATGTTTTCTCAGAGGCTTCATGGCTTTTCCCGGTTACAGCATCCTTAGCCTGACCAAAGGTGCCAGTGACCGTGTTGAAAATGCTACTAATAATCCCGGGTCGTGCCTCATTAGTCTCTGAGGCACCACCTGTGGTTCCTATCTGTTCACGACGCTCGACCACAACTTTAGTTTCTCCACGACCCGTGTCACTAAGCTCTTTGTGGGCAGCTCTTGCAGCTTTCTCAGCTACTTGTTCGGTTTTTCTAATATCTTGATTTGAAGCCATATTGAAAACCAACACAAAAGTTTATGAAAATGAACGTAAAATGATTGTTTGAACTAGTTTAGAATTTAGATATGTTTGTTTTTGGATAAAGTATTTGTGGGTTGTTGTGTATGATTGTGAGAGTATATATAGGAAGTTAAATAAGAAGTTATTTAATATATTACTTTATTATGAAAGATAACACTTTAGGTTCGAAATATGCAGGTGGGATGAAGATGGAGTTACGGTGATGATGTAAGCTATAGCTGCTTGACACGTAGAATGCCGGTTGGACACGTGGTGCTCATGCATGATAGGTCGGTTGTGAAAGAAATAAGATATGCTTCATTGATGGACTAAATGTCAGTGAGAAGATAACTTAACGTGGTTGATTGTGTCTTGAAAAACCAATTATCATGAAATGAGTCAAAATAAAAATAAGATGTTGTAACTTGTGAAATGCAAACATGATCGTTAGCCTATTACTAACCTATACATAGAGCAATAGTTTACAAAATTATTTTCACGCAATGATTTGTCAACTAAATGTGGAGGGTAAGAAAGTAAAAGTAGAGATTGTGAAGCAACATGA
This sequence comes from Tanacetum coccineum, assembly GCA_026074375.1. Lineage (NCBI taxonomy): Eukaryota > Viridiplantae > Streptophyta > Magnoliopsida > Asterales > Asteraceae > Tanacetum > Tanacetum coccineum. Next base: position 17,695 of record BQNB010002342.1, read on the forward strand.
TTGGATCAAAACACTTGCCAAGTCATTATGTGAATATTTTTTTGTAAATTCTTTGTGGATGTAGCATTTCTTTACATATTACCGCATTGTGCGCTCTAAATTTGTAACTCATGGATATAAGAAATGATTAGTTTTGTTTTAAACAATGACGAAAATAATACACAATCTACCTCAATTTTGTGATAAACATAAGGCTGCGTTTAGTTGGAGGAAAACACTCTTGTTTTCTACAAAATATTTTGTGAAAAACAGAAAAAACAAAAATCGCGTTCAAATAAGTGTTTTCTAACAAAATTCTCTACAAAACAAAACATGCATTTTCCAACTTAAAAAGAGAAACTACAAAACATATTTTTTTTATTTTCCTTGTAACCCCCCTTGTTTTCTTGAGAATGAAAATAACAATATCATATGAACGCGTTTTCTATGTTTTGTGAAAAATAAATTCCCTCCATTTTTTTACAAATCTAATAACACAAAACTAATTTTTTTTCTTCAACTAAACGCACCCTAAATGTATGAATAGTTTTCTGAATTTTACTTAGTTGTCCTGTAGCAATAGCCACAAAATATTATTTAAAATCATATAAAACTTAAGTATTATCGTTACAATAATTGCATTCAAATATTTAATATAATAAACGTATTAACAAAAAATATTACTCAACGTTTATAGATTACGATCACATTAATCAATTTATCACACGAATAGATTTTTATACAAATGTATTACTTTGACGAGCAAAAAAAGGTCGTTTATAACAATAAAATATTGCAATAATCGTTAATACTTGTACAATTATTTGAATTTTAGTTAGAAAATAACATGTATAATAGGTACGGTATCGGTTCGGTTAACCGCGGATAACTGAAAAGTAAAAAACCCGAACTGAACCATTATAAGCGGGTTTTTTCGTTTCGGTTTTTTTTCGGTTTCGGTTTATTCGTTTCAGGGTTTTTTTTATCGGTATCTGGATTAGCGGTCGGGCACGTTCGTCTTTTCATCCTCACGGTGTTTTAACACCCCTACTAACATTTGGTAACTCCAGAAATAATAAGAAATGATTAGTTTTGTTTTAAACAATGACGAAAATAATACACAATCTCTCTCAATTTTGTGATAAACATAAGGCTGCGTTTAGTTGGAGGAAAACACTCTTGTTTTTTACAAAATATTTTGTGAAAAACAGAAAAAACAAAAATCGCGTTCAAATAAGTGTTTTCTAACAAAATTCTTTACAAAACACAAAACATGCATTTTCTAACTTAAAAAGAGAAACTACAAAACATATTTTTTTTTATTTTCCTTGTAACCCCCCTTGTTTTCTTGATAATGAAAATAACAATATCATATGAACGCGTTTTCTATGTTTTGTGAAAAATAAATTCCCTCCCTTTTTTTACAAATCTAATAACACAAAACTAATTTTTTTTCTTCAACTAAACGCACCCTAAATGTATGAATAGTTTTCTGAATTTTACTTAGTTGTCCTGTAGCAATAGCCACAAAATATTACTCTATCATATAAATAAGGGAAGTGATTTGCACACTTTATTTATTGATTGACACACTCAAAATGTGTGTGTGTTACCATTTATACCCTTAAATTAGTTAGTGGGAGTGTGAAAATCAAGACATAAATGCTAAGGGTATAAATGACATGACACATATTTTTGAGTGTGCAAATAAATTATTAGAATGTGCAAATCACCTCCCTATAAATAAGGGTTTTTCTAATGTGTGCCATAGGGGCACATGATAAGGGGAGACAAGAGCTGATGTGTCAGCTCCTGATTCGTTAGCAGGTAATATCCTTTGTCCCCTCAGCAATCATTTGCTGACCAATGAAAAGCTGACACGTCAGCTCTTGCCTCCTTTTTATCATGTATCTATAGGGCACATATTAGAAAAACTCTATAAATAATTACGAACAATTTGCTATATTAATGGGCCCTATTATTGGATTATAAAAAAGCTTGTAGTGGGCCGAGATCAGTGGAGTAGCTCTTACGGGCTGAGAAAACACTTACACTCATTTGAGTGAGTATAGTGACACACAAATATCTTGCTTGTAAATTTTCAAGAGTCAAATTTCGTTTGTTACAAACACATTTGGCGTGAGGGTCTAGCAGCAAGCTTCACACACACAAAGAGGTGTTCTCTTTCCTTTTCTTAAACATTGTACAACACTACAACATGTTTTCCTTATTATACTAGGATTTCATTTTGGCCGTGCTTAGCACGGCCCAAGATGTTCTCATGTCCGTTTTTTATGGTTGGGAAATTTTGTAAAGAAAATTGGTTTCGAGCATCGCATACAAGATATTTCACAAAAATTTTAAGAAGAAAAACATATTTCCTATCATCAACCAAAGTGGATCTAGACGTTCAAAATTGAAATACAATTTTTTGTGAAGAAGCAGCACAAATATGTTCGAAGACATTTAGAAATCTCTATGCAAAAGAAACAGATGAAGCTCTTGACTACGCATCAAGACATTGGAATTGGAAAAATGAGCGTCATTCTTAAGAGCAGTTGATCAGTCCAGCATTATGTACCTAATACTGTAGCAAACATCCGTAAGCGGTTGTAAGATTCATCAAAAATCCAATCCAAACAATGAGCTTGACCAGTTTACGTAAGAACGTCTTGAAATTGTATCATTACAAAAAGGAGAATTAATATGCTACAACTTTGGCAAAGTGATTGGTACAAAAAAAGTGTGAAGAATGCAAATAATGGAACAACAAATTTCATACGAATAAGCTTACAATACATGCAAACACACAAAATCGAACCGGTAGCAAGCTCAGTTGGAGGAGATACCAAGGTAAAAGTACGGATACTCCATACTGTAATCAAAGTACCTTGATCACTTTGTCCTCAGGAAACTTGAAAATGAGAAGTAGAAATTAGAGTTCAGGTTCGTGAAATAAGAAAATGAAATTGCCCTCACCTAAGACCACATACAAAAACCTGTTTGACTCTATTTCTGTGGCACGGTGGCTCAAACAAAACAATAATTACATCTTTGCAAACACAAATTACATGATACGATCTATGAAAATGCTAAGTTGAGAGCTCATTTTTGATAAGGTTGCCTGATACAAAAGACACCAACAAAGGTAATAAGTGCGAATAACTACAGTTTGTCAAAGCAATCACTCTCGGGAAACACCACCTTCTTCTTCTAGACCCAAACTGTATGTTGTAACTCCTCTACCTAACTCTACGGCTTTTCCCAAGGTTGGTGAGAACCGATGCTTTGTCAAATCCAGTCATCATTCAACTCATTTCCTTCCCTCTGAGAAGTCAACTGTTATGTGAAACAATGAAAGAAGTGATTGCTCCAGGAACCTTTAGGTTCAATCCTTTAAACTAATAGGGCGTAGCCAACTTTGTGCCTAACAAACATAGTAAAAACAACAAGCGTTAGGACAAAACCACATACATTGTTCCACAACCTCATGATCATTGTCTGTGCGTCGTTATATGAATGGCAAGAAATCTAGAAAGACAAAAAACCCAGAGTGCTAATGTTTCCAACAGAGTGCCCAAAATCAAACGAGAACATAAGACTCAGGTCCTGAACAATTCCAACAAGAATATACGGTGGTCCAAAGAAAATTTGACATCACCTACGCCTATGAAACCTAGATCTTGCCTTAGGTCAGGTCACCAACTGAAGATTTCTTTGACCTTCAAGTCTAAAAGGAATCTGCGCGCACTTTAAATTCTGAAGTCAATCTACTCGCTCTAAAAGGTGATAATTGCAGTCACTGTCTATACCCCAGACCTATCAACAAACTAAGGTTTCCAAGCCAACTTTTTCTCACTATTCAGGTTGTCAAAAAAGTTTGATACTCTGTTAATTCCATTGCGCTTCACGAGTCAACCTGGAAGACTCAAAAGAAGATCATGGAGACGAATGAATGTGACACTTGATGTCATTTTCAGCCAATGGATTTGTTTTACAAATAACAGAAATCAACCCAGACTCAAATTAAAAAATAAAAAAAAAAGGACAATTTGTACGTGTCAGAGGCGTTTATCCCATAACAACGAAAAGAGAAATCTTTTCGGTCTTGAGCTACTTTCGAAACATTCAATGTTTGTAGCACTCAAGTCAAAGGCTTGTAATCAAATGTCAATAGCAACCCGTCTTCAACGACAAAGGGAGTGTACGCTCATGTGCGCTTTAGACCTTAACAAAGAAAGAAGATAATCATTCTTGTTTTCTCTTCAAGTTACGATATGATAGTCATGACGTCGATGGTAAGAGTTTGGAAACTTAATATCGGTCATTTGTTCGCATGAATTATCAAATGGAGACGCGAATCAAGTTTTTCAAAGTCTTCCGCAGTTACTACGCTGATGGCATACTGATAAATTACAAACAAACAACGAAGATCATCAACCTTCATCTACGTACACATCTAGGCAACAGCTATCACTGCTGATGGAAACTCTCGAACGTGTAAAATATTTTAGATCTTTACTCTTTATTTTGATATTAAAACAACCAAGAAAAACAAAATCTAAAAATATAAAACCGATAAAAAACAAAATAACAAAATCAAAAAATTTCAAATACAAAAAGATCTTCTCCGACATGTCTCATCGACAATTCGATAACATTTGCGACACCTAGAAATGTTGATTAATATTGACAACAGGTGAATAAATGAAGTGTTTTTATTTCGAGCGAGAGTTCAAACATGTTTCAAAACATGTCACTTTGAATCATTTTTTCTCTGCGCCTTCTAAGTAAATGTCACGTTAAGACACGGTCTTAAAACAGTAAGGAAAATGTTCATTTTCTGTACAATTTATCCTAAACAACGGACAGCTCACATATCTTCTCGATCTGAGCAAAGTCATATAAACCATCCCCAAAGCATTTTGATATCGACTCAAGAGAATTCTAAAGACGAAAATACGACGGTAAACTAAAGATATACTCTCACATATTTTCATGTTAGCACAATTTTTCAAAGAATTCCTCAAAAAGAAAACTTTCAATTCTTTCAAAATTGTGTGCTCAACAAACTCCACTCCAAGTTTTCAATCTATTCTATTCAATTGAGAGAGAAGTATAATAATATATTCCTTCTGCATGCACTCCTGTTCTCCCCAAAAATTTGTAAGCCTCAATGTGAATTCCGACATCAACTTGTTCTTCTACAATTCAGCTAAGTATTCAAAACAGCGTTCGATAAACACATATGCAATATTTGAGGGGAAATAGTGATTAAAAAAATGTGATCAATAGGATTAATAATGGAACGATCTTCAATCTAGAAGTGCGTTTCCAAAACCTCGCATTGCTAAACTCATTTTTCCAAAAATAATAAAATAATGGGAGGCATATGTGTAGGGGGAGCTTTTTGTGGTAACTCTGGAAACTCTCCCAATGTGTCTCAAAATGAATTCTCAGCCACTCCAGTTGATTTTTCATCAAAGGGTTTTTATGGACTTCATGGCATTATCTCAAAGACCGACCAACTGTTAATTTCCTCGGAGTTATAAGGCTTAAGGTTAAGTATAATTCGATCTCGCATGATCCAGACCAAGAACCGGAAGGGATCTACCCAGAGAACTTCCCTCTAGAGCGAGAGTAAAACAAGTCCTACGTATGAACAGAAAAAAAGGAGTAAAAGTAAGATTGGAAAACAGTTATCCAAGGCATGAGTTTATCACCAGAACAATCCCAACAAGGACAAATAATGACGACGCGTTGTTTTGAACCATTCGAAGGGGTTGAAGAATGAAAAAAGAATTGAACGATAAAAGGAGTGAAAAGAAAGAAGCACCTACCATACAACCTTAATGGCAGAAACCGGTGATCAACTGCATAACTCATCGGTAATCACAAAGAGATTCTGATATTGAAGACAAGTCATCAGACCCAGTGATGCCAATGCACAACCCTCCTTAGCCACTCAGAATCTCTCAAAAGAATTCTTTTCAATTCTCACGGAGTGTCAACACAATTTCTATCAGGCTTTTCTCATTCCGAGATCGTGTTGACTATTGAAAAAGGTGCGGTCCGCTCCAGCATCCGATTACCAAATACCAAATGTGCACTTATAGAGTCTAGAGCCAACGAATCCATCACAATCTACTAGGACACAAAATTCCAAGATACAAAATGTAGAGTACAGTCATTATACAACATTTGTATCAATAAGTCCTCACCATTATCCTTGTGATAATTTTGCCAGAACATCAGTGATACCCTTTAGTAATTCACAGTGAATATGGAAATCCTTCTTAGAGACGCAGACATACAATCAAGCTCTTCTAGTGGTCTCGCCTGTGCGCAGATATCTACTAATGAATCAACTTGTGTCAACTGGAAAGAAACGATGGCGATCTACATGACTCAAACACTGTTCCAGTAAATGAATTGACGACTCAATCAGAAAGATAGTAACTATTTTGATTGCACTCTTACTGTGTTGTCTTCACTTGAGACGCTCCCGTAACGAGAAACGGCTAGTGCACGCACTGCGAAACCCTGTCAATGAGATTCTCTTGAATCATACCTGATCACAGGCAGTATTTATACTGATTAACGGGGAACCGTGGTTATTGCAACCATATTCGACAAAGTAACAAAGACACTTTCGTCCTGATATGTTTACTCTCAACCTATACTTGCAGGTCCCTTCCTGACGGATTGCAGCTTCTAGTCATGACAAGTCAAGATTTCAGACCTCATGCTCATCCACAAAGATTAATTCATGATGAACGTTCAATCTACAATGTCCTTCCACGCAATCTCTGATGAACAAGCACTTTCCTCCATAAACATTGTGGTTCAAGTAATCATGTTAAAAAGAAAAAGTTGAGGAGATTGTTAGCAAGGCTTCAAGATCTTGAGCATGAGGGTGAGACACAAGACGCAAGGCAGCATAAAATCAAGTATAAAGATTTAGATCTCTCAGAAGTCAAGACGAATCAAGGCCAAAGACCACGATATCAGTATTTGTCAAGAAACAACAAAGTTATAGATCAAGATCAGAAGATCACAAGCATGCCAAACGGACTCAAAAGCACGAAACTCACCAAGAATACAAGGCTCCAAGACAGCAAGATGTCACCAAGAAGGATCCACAATTTGAATGCCCACCCCTTAGAGGGAGATTGTTAGCCATGATAATTAGTACAAAGTGATGGTCATTTAAACAATCCGAGCCTTGTATCCAGAGCAAACGAGTTTTTTCGTGAAATTTTACCTTAAGCTAGTTGGGGGCCATAGTTTGTCGGCTCAAGCCCATTTGTATTATGCAACCGCCCAACACAAACGACCCCTAAAATAGTCACTCTTGGAACTATATTAAAGTCCCTCTCACAGTGTGGCAGAGAGGGTGTTGTTGCTATCTCATTTTTCTTTTGTGAATCAAGTAACCATTTTTTCTATTGTTCTATTTTACTATTCCCTCTCTCTAAAATCTAACATTTCCTTATTTTTCAGTTTTGGATGATGAAAGGATGATATCCCTAACAAGATTGATGTTACTTGTTGAAATATGAGTTTTAGTATTTTTAGTAGTATTATGTTAATGTCAAAAATTTAGGTGGTGTTTAGTTGTAGAAAACAAAATCTGTTTTATCTTATCTTCTTATTTTAAGTCATGTTTGTTTTTATTTTCCCCGTTCTAAACTCCTAGAGAATGAATGATTTTTCTTTTATAAGCAAGAGTTGAAATTTTAAAAACGCTGTTTAGATAAGAGTTCAGTATTTTTCTTTCTTTCTTCTAAAAAAAAATGAAAAGATGTTTAGGATGATTTATTTTCACTTCATTTTTTTTTTCAATCTACATAAATTTTTTTTTTTTTCATATTAGCTTTTTGCATACGATTATAAAAACAATAAAAAATTAAATACAAATCAAATTAATAAAAAAACTAACTACAATCATAAGCATATATTTAATTTGTAGTATACTCGAAATTAACATTACCGAACATATATAAATCTCAATTAACATTACGTTTTCGTCAAATTTCTTACGTTTTTGTCCGTTTTTTTACGCTTTCGTCCGATTTCGTTCGTTTTTACGTTTTCGTCCGTTTTTTTACGTTTTCGTCATATTTCTTACGTTTTCGCCCTTTTTTTACGTTTTCGTCCGATTACTTACATTTTCGTCTGTTTTTGACGTTTTCGTCTGTTTTTTACGTTTTCGTCTTTTTTTACGTTTTCGTCTATTTTTTACATTTTCGTCCGTTTTTTACGTTTTCGTCCGTTTTTTACGTTTTCGACATATTTCTTAAGTTTTCGCCCTTGTTTACGTTTTCGTCCGATTACTTACGTTTTCATCTTTTTTTTACGTTTTCGTTCAATTTCTTACGTTTTCGTCTGTTTTTTACGTTTTCGTACGATTTCTTACGTTTTGTCCGTTTTTTACGTTTTCCTTCGTTTTTTTACTTTTCCGTCCGGTTTTTTACGTTTTTGTCAAATTCCTTACGCTTTCGTTCGACGTTTTACATTTTCGTCCGTTTTTTTACGTTTTCGTCCGATTTCTTACGTTTTCGTCCTTTTTTTTACATTTTCGTTCGTTTGCGTCTGTTTTCTTACGTTTCCGTCCATTTTTGACTGTTTTTTTACGTTTTGATATGTTTTTGAAAAAGAATAAATACGTATAAAACGTAAGAAAGGGGTCAAAAAACAAAAGAAAACGTCCAAAACGGAAACGTAAAAAATCGGACGAAAACGTAAGAAATCGGACGAAAACGTAAAAAAACGGACGAAAACGTAAGAAATCGGACGAAAACGTAAGAAATCTGACGATAACTTAAGAAATCGGACGAAAACATAAGAAAACAAGCGAAAACGTAAAAAAGGGATGGGAATTTAAGAAATCGGACGAAAACGTAAGAAATCAAACGAAAACGTAAGAAATAGGACGGAAACAGAAAAAACGGACGAAAACGTAAGAAATCGAACGAAAACGTAAAAAACGGACGAAAACGTAAGAAATCAGACGAAAACATAAAAAATCAGACAAAAACGTAAAAAAAAGACGAAGACGTAAGAAATCTGACGTAAACGTAAGAAAACGGGTGAAAACGTAAAGAACGGACGGAAACTTAAGAAACCGGACGAAAACGTAAAAAAACGGACGAAAATGTAAGGAATCGGAGGAAAACATAAAAAACGGACGAAAACGTAAGAAATCGGACGAAAACGTAAGAAATCGAACAAAAACGTAAAAAAAGGATGAAAACGTAAAAAACGGACGAAAACGTAAGAAATCGAACGAAAACGTAAAAAATTAGAAAAAATCGACGAAAGTGTAAAAAGACTGACGAAACGTATAAAACGTTAAAAAATGAATGAAAATACCATAATTTAGTAGGTCGACCTGACCCAAACCGTTTGACCCATGGCCCGTTAGACCCATATTTAAAACATGACCCATGACCCATTTGACCCATGACCCACTTGACCCATGACCCAAACCGACCCAATCCGACCCATTTGCCACCTCTAGATAAGGTTAGAATATTGGTACTCATGTTTTATTTGGTTTAAGTTATATTTACGTTTTATTTTGTTAGGTAAAAAAAGAAATGAAGAATAGTAAATTGTGATTTTCTATTTTTCCATATAAATTTAGAAAATGAGACTTTTTTGTTTTTTGAAAAATATTGCAACTAAACAAGTTTTCAGTTTTTCTATTCTCAAATGAAAATTTTCTTGAAAAAATAGAATATTTTTCTCCAACTAAACACACCCTTAGGTTTTCTATTTTTGAAGCTAAGTCTAACTAACTAGTTGGTTACAAATAGTTGTTTCCCCTTGTCAAAAGTGGACACAACGATTTTGGGTCTTGTCTTTTAGTTAGGAGAAAAGCTTCTTTGGATCAACTGTTAAAATGGGTGTTTGGAAATGGGTTTAGCAGTTATTTTTTCTGGGTAAACGGGTTTAGCAGTTATTTAGGCAATGTGATTTAGATTTTTAGTTTTTAATAAGAGTTTTGATATTTAAGCCTACCAATTAAACCTACTAATATGCTTACCCACACTAGCAATCATATGGTATAATCCTAGGCATGTCAGAACAACACTAAAACATAACAAAAAAAACAAATGAGTAATGAACTATTTCATTATCAACCTATGGCAGCTCGTTGAGCCTCCTGTAAAGCGCGCCTCTCAGCCTTTGTTGTTTTTTCTTTTAGTGGTTTTGAATTCTTTTGGAATTGCGCTTTGGCAACATCTTCACTATCTTCGGGATAACAAAAATACATATATCATGTTTTTGAAATAGACCCTGTCACTACAAAAAGTTCGTTGATTCCTCACGCTTATTTCTCCACACAAGCAAAAGCGTGTACATTTTTTTGAACTTCTTCACACTAATAAAAGTGTAAAAGAATGTGCACATATAAAGGTGTGGAAAACAGAAAATATTACATTTTTTGAAATTTATAAAAAAACTTAACATTTAAAAGCGTGAATAAAATGATAAAGTACACACCAATAACCATGCACTTTTATATAAAATAATATACTTTATACATTATTAACACAAAAAAGCGTGTACTTTGTTCATTAAAAAAAACTTATATCTTGTTTTCATAAAATCAAAATCAATTTGAACTATTCATTCATAGTTGGGCTTATTTTGAAAATCAAATCATTTTCATTTTCTCATTAGCTAGGGCTTCGATTCATTCGTTCTTATTAATCTTCATCAAAGTCAAAATCATTTTCATTTTCTCATTAGCTAGGGCTTCGATTTATGATCGTTATGATTTGGGAAAACGTTATAGTCTAATCAGTTTGTTGTTAGTAGCTTCATCGATTCGTTATTATTAATCTTCATCATCAGCATTGTTCTTGATGATCGTTATGATTAGGGCAAAATTTAGGGTTTGTTAAATCTGTTTATAATTAGTAATTGTGCATATGATTAATCATGTTTCCTAATCAGTTTGTTGTTAGTAACGATTATTCAGTTTATAATTACTAATTGTGCATGTTTATGTTTAATGGGATACAGTTACTAAAGCAGTTACGGAAGCGGTTATGGAAGCCTGTGATCAGTGGCGGATCCAGGTTTTAAAAATGTGTGTGGCACGATTTTTTGCCCGTTTCTTTTTGCGGGTAGTTCTCAATTGTAGTTGCTCTTTTGAAAATTGGGTCTTTAATCGACCCAATCAAATCACCGGGCTATCAGCTCAACCACCGGGTCAACCCGGGTTTCAAGACATTGGTTGTCCATTAATTAGTGTATACTGATTGTTTTTTGTATGTTTTGTGGAAACTAGAAGGGGAGGGTTGAATAGTTTACACGTTTGTTTTACGGTTTAAAAGTTTACTTCCAAAGATGTATAGATCCGAGTTATATGTTCAATCAAATCACAATATGAACAAGTGATAAGTGTAGAATACACATATCCATTTATGCTTAAAATAGCCCAAATAAACCCAAAACAGACCAAAAATGGCAAAAATATGCTTGTATTTGTGTTTTGTGTGTGCAGGTACGGATATATCAGAAATCACAAGAAAACAGTCAAAAAAAGCACGGACACGAGAATCAGAAGAGTACAAAAAGA
>BQNB010002342.1:35171-47671 GCA_026074375.1 Tanacetum coccineum
AAGGGTTTGGATCTTATTTTTCATCATCCTACATCATATTAAGGCCATCTAAAAACCTTAATCTCTTTACATTTATGATTTTATGTATATGTAATATTTATATAGTGAATCACCATCTAGGAAACTTATTAACTTTTAAAATAGATTTTTACACTTGGTTTTGATTTGGTATACTTTTACATATGTTATATGGGTGTTAATATCATGTTGTAATAGAAGTATAAGCATTGTATAAGTATGGTTTAGTTTATAAAAAGTATGTATAAACTAGTTACTTAAAGAGTTTACTTAATAAGTTTATATGTAAATGGAATACAATGACTTGTTATCATGGACAATATTTGGACAAATTATGGACTAAATACCTTAAGCATATAAGACTTGTGGTATAACACATGGTAGAGGACTTGTAACAAATCAACAAGGCTAAAAAGTTATAAAAACAAGTTTAAACACATTTTTAAAAAAGATCAAAAGGGTCTGTTTTAATTTGAAATATAAAGCATTTATTTTATGTTTTTATGAAATACTACATCTCATGAGAATTCCAAAAATGTAAGGAACTCGAAAAACCGAGCTATAACGAAGGAGCTACGTAATTTACAAGTTCTACGATAATAAATAAGTTTATAAAAATAATTATAAACTATGAACAGTAAAAATCACTATTTATATCAGATACATTTCGGAAAATACATTAGTTAGATAAAAATTTTAATTACGAAGACGTGCTCGAAAGAATCACTAAAATCGGAGTTAAAACGAATAAGATACGACATTTACGAGTTTACAATAGTTAAATTTATAAAAATAAATTTATAAAAGTGCATGAACAGTAAAAAGTAATGTTCATCAGAGGACTTAAAATTTGAAAATGTAATATTTTGATAACTCTTCTTAATACGAAAGCGTGGACATAAGAAACGTAAGAAACAGACTTAAAACAATAAAGTTACACCATTTTTACTAAAGAGATATTTATAAACGTTTTACTTTATAAATATGATATCACAAATACAATTAGATGGTGGTGTATCTATATAGAATTATATACGGTCTTAGTTATTCAAAGTACCTAGTACTCATACGGCCTATAATTAATTAGGTTGCATTCGGGGGTATTCGTGACGCATTTTCTGTTTGTGATTTACATTATCGATTCACTCACTCAAGGTGAGTTCATAGCCCCAAGTTTTACATTTATATTGATTTACAAGTTTTAGGGTGAGAAACATATGCATGTTTTACAATTGGACGTAAGTGGACATTTCACATTACGATTACGTGTTTGCCTAAGTAGCAATAACCCTCTAAGCCCATTATCATGAAATGTTAATTACTTGTTGTGAGCGCGAATGTTATAAATAGATCTATTTGGGATTGACATCTCTGTTCGGGTGAGTCATGCTCAATGTGCTGGTATGCCGGACAACGAACGCATACCATGTCAGATTTGGGATGTTGCGGGTTAGAACATCATCACGGGCAATGTTGGCGTTCATACATGTCGAGCTTCAGTGTCATGAGCTTAGGGAAACGTAATTACATTTTATAATGTTTGCATCTGTTGCATTCTCATGAGGAAATCTTGCGGTCCTACATTATACATTTTACAAACCTATGAATTCACCAACATTATTGTTGACGTTTTAAGCAATATTTTCTCAGGAGATCAGTGAGGTACGAGACAAGGGATACATTGGTGGTCGTTATTTTGGAAGTCATATGCATTAAAGATTTGGTTGCATTACATTTTGGGGATATATTTGTTATGGACTAAAATCTTTGTATTTTGAACACTGAACAAGTAAAGTTTCGGACTTATGTAACAACAATTTGTTAAATCCAATGTATCGGTTTTAAACGACTTTTAAATGGCCGTTCTTATATATATCTTGTGCTATTGATCTATGAAGTAACACTCTCAACCCATATTCTACTGCGACCCAATTTGGGGGTGTTACAAATTGGTATCAAGAGCCAAGGTTATAGAGAATCAGGTCAAATGTTTTGGTGGACTATAATCGTTTTCAGACACTGCATCATACAAAGGGGTTTTCACGGGACATACATACACTAGTTGTTGCATTATTTGGTTAGACTAGACTCAGTCATGATTGATATACATGTTATAATATACTATATATATTACATTACTCTAAGAGTCTTATATTAATACTTATATAAGCTACTTTTGATTTTCAGATTTGGTCATGTCCGATTCAAAGGATTCCACGGCTACTTACATGGAGGTATCTAGTCCGTTTGAGGATCTGTTAGACATAGGATCTCTGGGAGTTGATCGACTGCCCATGATGCCAAGGGAACCTTATGCTTATGTGGAGGCCACTCTTCAGGCCCCACCATCACCAGATTACGTGCCTGGACCTAAGGAGCCAGAGCAGGCACCACCTTTATTAGATTTTGTTCCAGAGTTGGTATACCTAGATTTTATGCCATCGAAGGATGATGTGCTTCCAGCTGAGGAGCAGCCACTGCTTGTTGCTCTCTCACCTACTACTGATTCACTAGGTTACATTACTGAGTTTGATCCTGAGGAGGATCCGGAGGAGGATGATGAGGATCCTGAGGAAGATCCAGCAGATTATCCTGATGACAAAGATGATGACGAGGAAGAGGAGTCCTTCCGAGACGATGCTGATGACGAGGAGGAGGACGAGGATGAGGATAAGGAGGAGGAGGAGGAGCACCTAGCTCCGGTCGACTCTGTCCCACCACCCGCATGTCATACCATTGTCAGGATGTCTATCTGGGATTAGACACCTATTCCATTCCTTTCTGCGGCATAGGTTGACAGACTTCTTGCCATATCTACTCCGCCACCATCACCACTTACATCATACTCATCACCACTACCACATATACCATCCCCACCTCTACCAGTATCATCACCATTACCTATGTCACCTCCACCACTACCTGCTAGTCCTACTCATCCGTTAGGATACAAAGCTGCTATGATCTGGTTGAGAGCCGAGTCACCATCTACTTCCCATCCACTACCTATTATACTTCCACATACCAGGGAATCAGTGGCCATGATGAGAGTTGTTGCACCATCCACCTACATCTTAGCACCTCGATTAGGGATACTATCACTAGAGACACCACCATCAGGGACACTACCACTTTTACCTATACCATTACCTACTCCATCACCACCTTTGCTTCTTCCCTCTACTGACTATAGACCAGGTGTTTCCGAGGTTACGTTATCACCTCAGAAGAGGTTGTGTATTACTCTAGGTCCAATATTTGAGGTCGGTAAGAGTTTATCTGCTCTCACTACTAGACCTACTACAGATCTTAGGAGAGATTATGGTTTTGTTGCTACCTTAGATGATGAGATTAGGCGAGACCTAGAGAAAGATGTTGGTTATAGGATTACAGACACTTAGGATGCGATGGTTAAGGCCATGCAGGAGGTACCAGATACCGATGTGGCTGGGCTGAGTTAGAGGATGACAGATTTTGTCATGACTGGTAGGCAGGATACTGATGAGATTTATTGGAGACTTGACGGTGCACAGGATGATAGATCATTGATGAGCGGTCAGCTCAACTTGCTACGTAGAGATATGACTCTCCCATTGCTCAGCACATCTAGACTTATGGAGACTGAGGCCAGAATTTCTCGTAAGGCTTGGGTACAATCAATGGATGCTAGTGATATAACACGTTTTGAGGTTAGAGCACTATGGACTATGGTTTTAGCACAACAGACTAAGATTGGAGAGTTGCGGGCAGCAGACCGCGGGAGATAGACACACCTCACAGAGGCACTGACTCTGTTGAGGAGATTGCAGACTCGGATGGCAGCACTACAAAGTCAGCAGACACCTGCTAGGGATCTAGCACATCCTGATGTACCAGAGGAGGCAGGCAGTAGTTCTTAGATCTGGTTATATTGTAGCTATGTTGTATAGCCTACTAAGTATTATGGGGTAACTCCCGGCTAGTAAGGCTCTAGGTTTTATTTTCATTTTGTAACCTAATGGTAGTGATCATTTTGTAACCGAATCGTTCATGTATGTTTCCAGATTATATATCGAAGGGATGTATTATGTCATGTCTGTAATCAAATATATTATGAATGAATGTCGATTTAGCTACACCATTATCAAATTTTAATTTAGTTGTATATTTCATTGTGTGATGTGATCTCACTTTATTTATTGTGTATATGTCATGGTTATGATTTTATGAAATCTAACGGGTATTATATTTTCTTGTAATTGAAGAAAATGGCACCAAAAAGAACCACAAGATCAACACCAGCCACACTAACCACCCACACTACTTCTATGACTGATGAGAAACTTAAGAGGTTAATTGCCTAAGGAGTTGTTGACGTGTTGGCAGAACGTGAGGCCACTAGAAGCGAAAATGGCGAAGACAGCCATGATTCCAGAATGGGTAGAAGGATACAAGCTCCTCTTGCTCGTGAGTGCAATAACCTAGACTTCATGAAGTGCAAACCTCTATATTTTAAGGGAAATGAAGGAATTTTCAGACCAACTCTAAGAACTTTCTGACAAAGGCTTCATAAGACCCAGTTCCTTACCTTGGGGAGCTCCAGTCTTGTTTTTCAAGAAGAAGGATGGATCATTTTGAATGTGCATCGACTACCGATAACTGAACAAATAACGATGAAGAATCATTATCTACTCCCAAGGATCGAAGATTTATTTGATCAACTACAAGGATCCAATATTTATTCTAAGATAAACTTGCTATCAGGTTATCACCAGCTTCGTGTACGTGAAGAAGATATTCCAAAGATGGCATTCATAACTCGATATGGTCATTACGAATTCCAAGTTATGCCATTTGGTTTGACGAATGCACCAGCGGTATTTATAGATCTCATGATCGGGTGTGCAAGCCATATTTGGATAAGTTTGTGATTTTCTTTATTGACGATATCCTTATCTACTCAAAGAACAAGAAGGAACATTAAGAACGTCTTAAGGTAATTCTGGAATTGCTTAAGAAAGAGGAATTGTATGCTAAGTTCTCTAAATGTGAATTTTGGATTCCCAAGGTACAATTTCTCGGCCACGTGATTGATAGTCAAGGCATTCACGTGGATCCCGCCAAGATCGAATCCATAAAAGATTGGGCATCTCCTAAAACACCAACGGAGATTCGGCAATTTTTAGGTCTTGTTGGGTATTACCGAAGATTCATCAAAGGATTTTCGAAGATCGCCAAGTCAATGACCAAGCTTACTCAGAAAGGAGTTAAGTTTGATTGGGGTGACAAGGCAGAAGCAGCGTTTCAACTGATTAAGCAGAAGTTGTGTAGTGCACCAATTCTGGCTTTACCTGAAGGAAGCAAAGATTTTATCGTATACTGCGATGCTTCGATCAAAGGTTTGGGCGCTGTGTTGATGCAAAGAGAGAAGGTGATTGCTTATGCATCACGCCAATTGAAAATTCATGAGAAGAACTATACGACTCATGATTTGGAACTTGGAGCAGTAGTGTTTGCTTTAAAAATCTAGAGACACTATTTGTACGGAACCAAGTGTACGGTGTTCACAGATCATAAGAGTTTGCAACACATTCTTGATCAAAAGGAGCTGAACATGAGGCAACGTCGTTGGTTAGAGTTGCTCAGCGATTATGATTGTGAAATACGTTACCACCCGGGGAAAGCAAACGTAGTGGCCGATGCCTTAAGCCGTAAAGAACGGAATAAGCCATTACGGGTTCGAGCCTTAGTCATGACTATTGGTTTGAATCTTCCCAAGCAAATTTTGGAAGCTCAAATCGAAGCATAAAAACCAAAGAACATCGAGAACAAAGATATAGAGGGTATGATCAAGAAGGATATACCAAAGGAAAAGTTGGAACCCTGCGTGGATGGAACTCTATGTTTAAATAGCAGGAGTTGGTTTCCTTATTATGGTGATTTGAGGACTGTGATCATGCACGAGTCCAACAAATGTATCAGGACATGAAAAAGCTATATTTGTGGCCCAATATGAAGGCCGACATCGTTACCTATCTTAGCAAATGTTTGATATGTGCTAAGGTCAAGGCTGAACACCAAAGGCCATCGAGTTTGTTGGTGCAACAACCTGAGAATAACCTCAAGGAAATAGATAAAAATCACTGATGGATTTTTATCACAAAGCTTCCTAACTCGTCAAAAGGTTATGCCATCATTTGGGTGATTGTTGACCGACTTACTAAATCCGTAATCTTCGTACCAATGAGGGAAACTAATCCCATAGAAAAGATGGCAAGAATGTACCTAAAATAGGTAGTCACGAGGCATGGGATACCTGTCTCAATCATTTTTGATCGCGACCCTAGATTCGCAACAAATTTCTGGAGGTCACTTCAGAAGGCCTTGGGTACGAATTTGGATATGAGTACTACATACCATCCACAAACTGACGGACAAAGCGAGAGGACTATTCCAACTCTCAAGGATATGATGCTTGCTTGTGTGATCGACTTTGGAAAGGGTTGGGTTAACCATTTTCCATTACTTGAATTTTCATATAGCAATAGTTATCACGCTAGCATCAAGGCTGTATCAAGTTTGAAGCACTTTACGGTCGAAAGTGTCGTTCACCTGTGTAACACCCCCAAATTAGGTCGCAACGGAATACGGGTTGAGAGTGTTAGCATAAGATATATATAAGAACGACCATTTAAAAGTCATTTAAAACCGATACATTGGATTTAACAAATTGTTTGTTACAAAAGCCCGAAGCTTTACTTGTTCGTTGTTCAAAATACAAAGATTCTAGTCCATAACAAATGTTTCCCCAAAATGTAATGCAACCAAATCTTTAATGCATATGACTTCCAAAATAACGACCACCAATGTATCCCTTGTCTTGTACCTCATTGATCCCCTGAGAAAACATGCTTTAAAACGTCAACAAGAATGTTGGTGAATTCATAGGTTTGTAAAATGTATAATGTAGGACCGCAAGATTTCCCCATGACAATGTAACAGATGCAAACATCATAAAATGTAATTACGTTTCCCTAAGCTCATGACACTGAAGCTCGACATGTATGAATTGCAATATAAATTGCCAACATTGCCCGTGATGATGTTCTAACCCGTAACATCCCAAATCCGACATGGTATACGTTCGTTGTCCGGCATACCGGCACAGTGAGCATGACTCACCCGAACGGGGATGTCAATCCTAAATAGATCTATTTATAACATTCGCGCTCACAACAAGTAATTGACAGTTCATGATAATGGGCTCAGAGGGTTATCGTTACTTAGGCAAATACGTAATCGTAATGTAAAATGTCCACTTGCGTCCAGTTGTAAAACATGCATATGTTTCTCACCCAAAAACTTGTAAATCATTATAAATGTAAAACGTGGGGCTATAAACTCACCATAGTGATTAGTAGTGGTTATAACGATATGATGTGTATTGCAGATCACAAGCTTTAACGATGACATACATAAGTATAGTGACATGTCACTTAAGAATAAAGTATGATAAATATAAAGTAATTGACTTCGATTATAATGATTGAACATAGATACTTATGTTGTTATATGAAGTATCCCTAAAGTTTCGTTTGGTTATTTACCTTTTATAAATAACACCATACTATCGTTCAGGCTATCATAATTTAGAGATCATGTAGTGAACGTATGAGGAGTCGGGACACTTTAAATCGTAAATCCACAACTTGTCGATACGACACCCCGAAGAGGCCTCATATGATTATGAAATTCCCTATTAATATAGTACTTGGTAGTTATAAGTTATATGTCAAAATCTTAAGAAAAGGTTTTTAATACGTAAACTAAAAGTAGATAAAAAAAACTAGTTTTATGGTAGTTATAAGCTAACTTAAATCGAGCGTACTAGCTTCGTTTAAAGCCAATTTCCACTCTAAATGAAGCTGAAACATGTCACTCTTCATCTTATTTAAGGCTTATATTCCATATCAGAAAATTTTAGGTGTTGGTTTATGCAAAAACAATTTTGGATTTGTTCAAAACAGTTTCTCAGAAAACTTATGTCGTAAATCGGCTATATCTCCTTTGTTTTCCCATAAAATCATGCATTTCCGGATCCTAAGATTATCTACACTGAGTCTAGTTATTAATTATGGAAGCCATTTGACTCATTCTATTACAATTCAAACGTTATAACCAAAATGGAGCACTTCAGTCACTGCTGTCCTAAGACAGCAGCTTTGCCTCTTGGTAAACGGGCTGTAACTCCTTCCTTACTTATCTCCACAGGTTCAATCAACTCTTAGAATCTAATTTAAAGAGTCCTCTACAAAGTTTCAACTGCATAATTCTGAAACCGCACCTAACATAGTGAGTTTTCTAAATGAAATTTTGGTACTCGGAGAATCTTGTCAGGTATTAACTAACATTCTCTCTAGGGCTTATTAACAAAAGTAACCTACCTTTAATAAAATACAAAAAAAATAGGGAATATCCTAAGACATATATGTAAGTGTACTAGAAGCATCTAAGGCCAAAAATATGTTTACATAGGTTTTACAAATTCGAACTTAGGTCTGATTTTCAAAGTCAGAATCTGAGTTTTTAGAAATAAGTTTTTCATTAACTTTTTCAACACCATAAGTATATATAAGTTCTAATATGAACATGGCATGCATTATATATGGAAATACAAGTATGGAAATGAGATTGGAATGCTTACAAAGTGATGGGAGTGACTAGTGAACAATGAACCCAAAATCAACTAAGAACTCTAGTACTTAAGTTCTAAAACCCTAGCGTATTAACCCTTTAATCCAAGCTTGAAATACCCTTGATGGTGTGTTATTGTTGCTGAAATAAGGTAAGGAAAAGAGAGGTATTTGGTGATTTTTGGTAAAGGAGAAGTGAAGTGGAATAAGCCATGGATATATCATAAAGAAATATCAAAGACACATGTCTCACTATAAGACCTTGTATGCTAATTCAAGACCAAGTGGTCTTGTGGTTTGCTATATGTACACCACCTCTCTATGAGGTGGTAAGGTTGTGGAAACTAAAAGGGGGGGGGGTTGAATAGTTTAAAAGTTCTTTAGCGTTTTAAAATTTTACTTTCAAAAATGTTTAGATCCGAGTTATATGTTTAACCAATTCACAATATGAACAAGTAATAACTATCTAAACTAGAACTAGATAACAACAATAATAATGTAAAGAGATAAGGAAAGAAACAACCAAACCAAGACACCAAGATTTTATAGTGGTTCGACTACGAAGTACCTCTTTGCCCTACTTCACTCTCTGAGTGTCCGACTCAAGATTTCACTATGTTAACAAGCTCCCTTTAGGCGGAGAAAACCGTTTATAACGTCGCTTACTGTTTATTTTCCCGACACTAAGCTAAATGTCGAGTCCTAATCTTAGCTAGAACCAATCTACCACTTCACAAGATATACACACTCACAAGATCTACACTATCGGATCTACACAATATCTGAATCACACAAATACACAAGATACTTAAAATAGAGATTTGGAACTGAGAATAAAAGAAGAGAGATCACTAATTAACACTTCGTTTCTTGACGAATACGAGTGTTCTTCTCTTGCACTTAAATGAGAGGGAAAAGATGACAAGAAGAGATTAGATCACTTGAAACAAGATCTAAGAATGTTAGCGATCAAGATTTTTAGTGAGAGAAAGAAGTTTTAGAGAGAGAAAGAATAGACTGAAAAATTTCGTGCAAAGAGGAATAATTTTCAGCAAGGGGTGAACCAGTATTTATAGACAGGAAAAATTAACGATAACTAGTGGCGGTCCCGGCGGTCCCATATATATAAGGGGGCCGCTTCCTAGACTCCACTCCCTTTTTTGTCTTTTTATGAGAAAGGTTGTATCTGGTATAGAAGCTTCCGTTTTGGGGGGAAATTTTGAATTTCAAAATTTAAGTTTTAATAAAACTTTTCTTTTAATTAGAAAATATTTTGTATAATTAATTTTGTGAAATTCTTTTGTAAAAATGTAATGGATAAGAGAAAAATATTTTCTTGATCACTAATCATGCTTAATGATTTGTTTGTTCATAGCTTAAGTGATCACTAATCTTTAGAAATGGAATGATAACGATTATAATTTGATTAAACGTTTATTTTAATCGTAAACATTTTTTACATTTTGTTATTTTAAAACGTTAAAGGGTAGAAAAAATATAAATAACGGTTTTTAGACATTATTTGTATTAACAATCTCCCCCTTTTGATGATGACAAAATATACACCTCTTTGATGATGACAAAATATAAACTCATTTTGTATAAAATTAAAAGTTACAAAATTATTAAAGAGTTTTGTTCCATTTCTTCCCCTTTTTGTCGAATTTAAAAAGGATGATCGTCGAGTAGTTGTAGGAAGAAAGAAATCGACGATATCAAGACCCCCTTGATGTATGCTCCCCTTTGTTCGGGGCACCAAGGGATCGATCTTACGAAAATTGTTTGCTACAAAACAAAGTTAGAAATACAAGTGCAAGACAAATATTTTTCAAGCAACACATTACATTTAAATCACCCAAAAGAGAGTTTCATTCAACCATCAAGAAACTCATACAATAGCAAATGCAACTAATACATTCATACAAAATAAAATTAGAGCTAATACAAGATAATTAATCCATAAGACACACTACATACTTCATGAGATAAAGAGGAACAATACTACATAAGTTCTAAATGATTCATGATTCATAGAGAATGACTTTTTGAGCAAAAAGGTTTGGGGTGACACGTTTATGAAAACATTTGAAGACTTTTCAAGGTGGAGGTGGAAAGTGTGAGGTGATTGCGGTAGTGAGAAGATACTCAAGATGAGCAAACATGATGTTCATCTCATCTCTTAAGGGTAAGAAAAGAGTTCGGTTATGAAAGCAACATATGCAATTTGACCCATGGTAGTCATGGTAATTGTAGTAAAGAGGGTGACCCATTATAGGTGGTTGAGGTTGTGGTGAAGATGGTGGTGATGGAGTGTCATGAATGTGATCAAAAGGAGTGATTGGTGACAAAGAGAGTGTGATATCCAAAGAAGGATGACTTTGAAGTGGTTGAGGATTTAGAGGTCTAGGAGGAACATCTGAAATGTTGTCAAGAAAAGGGTTCAAAGGATGAGGAGAAGTTGGTTCATTTGAAGATGGTGGTGAGATTTGAAGTTTTGATTGAAAAGAAAAAGATGTGTTCTCTTGGCTTGATGAGGTTTGATTAGTGGATGTGGGTTTTGATGGTGCATATGGAGGAGTTGGAGATGAAGAAGTTGTTGTAGGAGAAGGTGTGGTGGTGACATCTTCATCACTAGAGATGTTGACAAATAGTTGTCTAGGAGGGATTATGGTTAGTTTGATTTTCTTGGAAGGGTTAGAGGAAGAAGCTTTGGTGGAGTTCATGGTAGAATTGTGTGAAGAAGATGAAGATGGTAGGAAGAATGAGAAATATGGCTTATTTAATTTGAAAGCAAATGATCAAAGTAGAAAAGCATGAGAATTAAGGAAACAAATTCCAAAAGTTATTTAGCAAAATGCAGGAAGTTTAGCTGGGTCTAAGAGAGAATAGTCAACTGCACAGAAAATTAGGTAGTCACAGTAAAATTTACGTGACTTCTGATGGCGGTCCCATAATTATATAGCGGTCCTAGATATATTAGGGGGCCGCCCCTTATTTATGGGGGCCGTTCTCTGGAGTCAGGAAAATTTTCCAGTTCTTCCTGATTTTCTGTAAATCCTGTACAGAAAGAGTTTTCTATATTCCCTTTTTGCAATCAACTCTATTTCATCATGAATCATCTAATACTCAACAATTAAATTTATAACACTCATCATTCCAAATTCAATCAAAGAAACACATATATGCATATTGACTAATAGATAAGCATGCATATCATCATACATGTAATTAGAGTGTGTCAAGTACCATGAAAACAAGTGTTTAGGATGATAAAATCGAAAGATCATCCAAGGCAAATTACGTTGCCCGTACTACATACTAAGTTATCACTAAATAATATAAGTTTAAGTACTTAAGCTTCATAGAATAATAAGTAATATAATTAATAATGTCATAAAGCACATCTCCATATTGCTAACTTTTTGATATTTCTACACAAATTCTGATGCCTTTCCCGATTGACCTTAATCCACCACGTTGCTCGTCTCGAATCTGAACTTGACGGTTGATAATTTTGGTTTGACGAGTGTAAAAGGGTTCCAAGTGAGGGTCAACGTTAGGTGGGTTTTGAAAAACTTGAGGAACTTGATTGGTTAACGATTTGACATAACGAATTAGGGAAGGAGTGCTTGCACGCGAGGTCCCTTCGCCATTTCCATCATCATCATCATCGTTAAGATGAGAAGAAGATGGTTGGTCAAAGGCGAAAGAAGAAGAAGTGGAGTGATGACCTCTTCTCGTGCCACTCTCCTTTCTAGGCTTTCGATCTTCACGATCGTACAAGATATAAGACTCATTGTTCAATTCAGG
>BQNB010002342.1:52671-126130 GCA_026074375.1 Tanacetum coccineum
ACCGCTTCAAGGTGAGAGGTTTTGGGAGCCTCTTGGAAGCGGGCACAAAGGCAGACACTAAACATGATATCGGGCCTACTTGCCGTTAGGTATAATAAACTACCTATCATGCCTCGATACTTGGTACTATCTACCGACTCACACTCTTCGTCTTTCGTGAGTTTGGTATCGGAGGACATGGGGGTTTTCATTGGTTTAGATTCTTCTAAGCCAAATTTCTTAAGCATTTCTTTAATATATTTAGATTGATTAAAGAAAATACCATCTTCCATTTGTTTTATTTGTAGTCCAAAGAAGAAGTTAAGTTCACCCATCATGCTCATCTCGAACTCGTCATGCATGATTTTGGCAAATTCATCACACATGTCTTGACAAGTCGAACCGAATATGATGTCATCGACATATATTTGAACGATGATGAGGTTTGAACTTCTCTTCTTAGTAAAAAGAGTGTTATCTACCATTCCTATTTTATATTCATGTTTAATAAGGAAAGCTTTTAATCTATCATACCAAGCTTTGGGTGCTTGTTTAAGACCATATAAAGCTTTCTTTAGTTTATAAACATGATCCGGTTTTTCAAAGTCAATGAATCCTGGAGGTTGTGTCACGTATACCCCCTCATTGATAAAACCGTTCAGAAATGCACTTTTTACATCCATTTGGAATAGTTTAAAGTCTAAAGCACAAGCATAAGCTAATAGTATCATAATTGACTCAAGTCTAGCAACTGGGGCATAAGTTTCATCATAATCGATGTCCTCTTGTTGATTATAGCCTTGAGCAACTAACCTAACCTTATTTCGAGAAACAATACCGTTCTCGTCTAGATTATTTCTAAACACCCACTTAGTTCCTATAATTTTTATATTCCTAGGTTGTGGAACTAACTCCCAAACTTCGTTAGCAATGAATTGATTTAATTCTTCTTGCATAGCGACTATCCAACTATCATCCGTTAATGCTTCATTCACATTCTTTGGTTCTATAGTTGATATAAAACAAAAGAAGTTACTTTGGTTTTGGGCTTGTGATCTAAGGGTTCTTTGATTAAGGTTTCCTATAAAATTTTCTAATGGATGGTTCCTAGATTCCTTAATATTGACTATTTCGTCAATCTCTAAAGTTTCATCCACAATGTCGTTTTCTAGGTTTTTCTTTTCGGTAACCTTAATTGCTTCTTCTTCATCTAAGTCATCATCCACCAAAGGTGATATCTTAGAGGGTGGGGGAGTTTCATCGAATGTCACGTTAAGTGATTCTTCGACTTTCCTAGTGTGTTTATTTAGGATGATGTAGGCTTTACTATTTTGAGAGTAACCTAAAAAGTTACCTTCGTATGAATTTGGGTCAAACTTTGTAAGGTATTCTTTTGTGTTTAAAATGAAGCACTTGCTTCCAAACACTCTAAAGTAATCTAATGTAGGTTTCCTACCTCTTAAAAGTTCGTAGGGTGTTTTTCCTAAGATGGCTCTAATTAGGATTCGGTTGAGAATGTATGTTGAAGTGTCTACTGCGTTACACCAAAACTTTTGTGGTAACGATTGCTCATTCAACATAGTCCTACTCATTTCTTGAAGTGTCCTATTTTTTCTTTCAACCACGCCATTTGATTGAGGAGTGCGTAGAGCTGAGAAGTTATGTGTAATTCCACCATTTTGGCGGGCTAATTTTTAATTTGTTAATAAAAAAAAAACTCTCCAAATTGCACCTCATTATCAAATTCCCTACCTTGGTCGGTCCTTATTGACACTATTGTACACCCTAATTGGTTTTGAATTTTCTTACTAAATATTTTAAATTGATCGAAGGCTTCGGTTTTGTCCTTAAGGAATCTAGTCCAAGTATACCTAGAATAGTCATCTACTATGAATAAGGTGTAGTGGTTTCCTCCGTAACTCTGTACGGCGGATGGACCGAAGAGATCCATATGAAGGAGTTCTAAGTATCTAGTCATTGAGACTATTCTTAGCCTTATGATTAGCATGAGCTTGCTTTCTAATTTTGCAAGCATCACAGAAGTGTTGATCAAACTTAAGCTTAGGTAAGTTTCTAACTAATTCCATAGATGCTAACGATTGAATAAGATGCATATTTGCGTGACCTAACCTCCTATGCCACAACGTGGAGTTTTTATCAATCGTTGCTAGACAAATTTTTTCTTTAGGCTTATTTCCTAATTTCATCACATATAAGCCTTTCTTCCTAATACCTCTACCTATGACCTTACCATCCTTAGTAATTTCACTATCATGTTCAAAGAAAGTTACTCTACATCCAAATTGCACCTCATTATCAAATTCTCTACCGTGGTCGGTTCTTATTGACACTATTGAACAACCTAATTGGTTTTGGTTTTTCCCACTAAATATTTCGAATTGATCGAAAGCTTCAGTTTTATCCTTAAGAAATCTAGTCCAAGTATACCTAGAGTAGTCATCTACTATGAATAGGGTGTAACGGTTTCCTCCGTAACTCCGTACGGTGGATGGACCGAAGAGATCCATATGAAGAAGTTCTAAGCATCTAGTTGTTGAGACTATATTCTTAGCTTTGTGACTAGCGAGAGCTTGTTTTCCCATTTTGCAAGCATCATAAAAATGTTGATCAAACTTAAGCTTAGGTAGGTTTCTAACTAATTCCTTGGAAGCCAATGATTGAATAAGACGCATATTTGTGTGACCTAATCTCCTATTCCACAATGTGGAATTTTCATCAATTGTTTCTAGAAAAATTTGATCATTTGGTTTATTTCCTAATTTCATCACATATAAGCTTTTCTTCTTAATACCTCTACCTATGACTTTACCATCCTTAGTGATTTCACTATCATATTCAGAGAAAGTTACTCTACACTTATTGTCACATATTTGTCATATACTTAGCAAGTTAAATCCTAAGTTATCAACATGTTTTACATTATCTATTTTGAGAGAGTCATTAGAAATCATACCTTTGCCAATGATGTTACTACGAAGATTACTACCAAAAATGACGTTACCTCCATTGTATGCCTTGTACGTAAAGAAGAGATTTCGGTTACCCGTCATATGTTTAGAGCATCGGTTATCCTTAATCCATTTGTCGGGTTCCAAGTCGACTCCAAGGCATATCTATTTATATAGTATAATGACTCAAACATTTGGTCCCTAATATCTCATGGGTCCAAAGTTGTTAGTGCTAAACATCCCTTGCATTTGATGCAATTGGTTGGGATGGGGAAATGGAGAACACATTTCCCATGGCATGTAACTTTGACGTGGAAAGTTATTCCAATTTACGGGAAAGCCATGAGGTCGATTTTGTCGACCAATGTTCCTTTTTGGTTGCGATGTTTTAGCATGAGGATAATTATTATTGACTCTTTTAGGAGGTGGAGTTTTTAATCTAAAATTTGGTTTCGAAAATCCAACTCTGGATTTTGACAATGGCTTATAGAATTGTTTAAATTCATTTTCACTAGCAACAGGAACTTTGGCTTTGTTTACAATGATGTGTTTTGGTCTAGGAACCAAAATAGATTTTTGAAAAGACACACTTTTCTCAGATCCAGGCGTTGCTGGTGGCGGTCCCATAATTATTTTGGGGGCCTCCTGGGCACTTTGGGGGCCGCCAGGGTACTTTAGGGGCCGCCTATATTTATAGGACCTCCATCAGAGGACACATTTTTCTAAGATTTTACAAATTTTATTTCCTTAGTTCCACTAGATGATGCTTCAAATGAATTAAACCCTAAACCTAGTTTATCACCGGAGGGTTTTTTATTACTTAACATTTCATTAAAGCAATGTGTACTCTTTTTAAATTTATTTAATCTAGTGGATTCTTCTTTAAGTTTTTCATTCTCAATTTTAAGCGTATGACACTTTGCACAATCGAGATCAACTCCCTTGTTTTTCTCGAGTGTGGATAATTTATCTTTTAATTCTCTAAGCTTGTTTTCTAGACTATTTCTTTAACTTTTTGTTCTTAGTGATTATCTTTAGACTTATTTTGCATAACTTATCATATTCATTGTCTAAAGTTATTTCATCACTAAAGTAAGATGATTCAGAACATACCTTACTTGATGCATGAGCTACAAGAAATGTTTCATCTTTGACCTATTCATCATCTTCTTCACCGCTATCGCTCCAAGAGCCTCTGACAAAAGCTCTTTGGTTCTTATCTTTCGGTGGTTTTGGACATTCTCCAATAAGATGATTCAGGTCGCCGCATCTAAAGCATTTTCTATCACTTTTACCGTTCTTGTCATCACAGCTTCTTTGGAATGTCTTTTTGTCATTCCGAGGTTGTCTCACGAATCTACCTCTTCTTTTAAAGAACTTCTTGAAGTCTTTTACCGCCATGGCGTACTCTTCGTCTTCACTACCGGAAGTCAAAAACTTTTTATCACTAGATTCTTTCTTAGCCTTTAAAGCAATATATTTCCTTTCAACTTTTGATTTGACTATTTCAGAATCTTTCTTGATGATCATTTCATGAACTTTGAGGTTCCCGATAAGTTCCTCAAGAGATAGTGACGTTAAGTCTTTCGACTCTTCAATCGCCCTGACCTTTGCTCTCCACTTAGGATGTAGAGCCCTAACAAACTTCCTTATGTAGTTCTTACTAGAATAACCTTCATCAAGAGCTTTAAGACTAGTAATAATAGTATTAAATCTAGCAAAAGCACTATCTATAGATTCGTCTTCGAAAATGACGAATTGTTCATACTGTTGAACCAAAAGGTCAATCTTATTATCTTTGACTTGGCTATTACCTTAATAGGTGATTAACAAAGTTTTCCAAATTTCTTTTGCCGTGTTACACATGAAAATTCTTTCATATTCTTTTCTTGGCAAAGCATTGTAAATAACCATTTTGGCTTCATTATTTTTCGCAAGTCTCTTTTTGAAATCATCGGTTTGTTTTTAAAAAGGGATAACCTCATCTAATTTGGTTACCGGATTTTATACAATAGGTTGAAAATCACCATTGGTAATAACATGCCAACGATCTAGATCTTTTGATTTAACATATGTCTCGAATCTATTTCTCTAATAAATAAAACTATCGCTTGCAAAGAGTGGTGGTCTTTGCATAAATTGCCCTTCTAGATATTTTTCGGAATCCATATGTCGATCCAAGCTTTAAAATACAGTATATTTTAAAAATCTTGAGTGACCTTGCTCCTGATACCAATTGTGGAAACTAGAAGGGGGTTGAATAGTTTACACGTTTGTTTTACGTTTTAAAAGTTTACTTTAAAAAATGTTTAGATTCGAGTTATAGGTTCAACCAATTCACAATATAAACAAGCAATAACTATCTAAACTAAAACTAGATAACAACAATAATAATATAAAGAGATAAGGAAAGAAACGACCAAACCAAGACACTAAGATTTTATAGTGGTTCGGCTACGAAGCACCTCTTCGCCCTACTCCACTCCCCAGATATCCGACTTGAGATTTCACTATATCAACAAGCTCCCTTTAGGCAGAGAAAACCGTTTACACGTCGCTTACGTTATTTTTTAACACTAAGCTAAATGTCGAGTCCTAATCTTAGATAGAACCAATCTACCACTTCACAAGATATACACACTCACAAGATCTACACAATCGGATCTACACAATATCCGAATCACACAAATACACAAGATAAATACAATAGAGGTTTGTTACTTAGAAGAAAAGAGGAGATATCACTAATTAACACTTCGTTTCTTGACGAATACGAGTGTTCTTCTCTTGCACTTTAATGAGAGGGAAGAGATGAGAAGAAGAGATTAGATCACTTGAAACATGATCTAAGTATGTTAGTGATCAAGAGTTTTAGTGAGAGAAATAAATTTTAAAGAGAGAAAGAAGAGACTGAAAAATTTCGTGCAAAGAGGTATAATTTTAGCAAGGGGTGGATCAGTATTTATAGACAGGAAAAGCCAATGCTAACTAGTGGTAGTTCCGGCGGTCTCATATATAAGGGGGCCGTCACCTAGACTTCGCTCCCTTTTTTGTCTATTTGTGGGGAAGGTTGTATCTGGTGTAGAAGCTTCTGTTTTGGGGGGAAAATTTAAATTTCAAATTTTATGTTTTTAATAAAACTTTTCTTTTAATTAGAAAATATTTTGTATAATTAATTTTGTGAAAATCTTTTGTAAAAATGTAATAGATGAGAGAAAAATATTTTCTTGATCACTAATCATGCTTAATGATTAGTTTGTTCATACCTTAAGTGTCACTAATCTTAGAAATGGAATTTTACGATTAATAATTTGTAAACGTTTAATTTTATCGTAAACGTTTTTACATTTTGTTATTATCAAAACGTTGAGAGGTCGAAAAATATAAATAACGTTTTTAGACATTGTTTGTATTAACAATAATGATCGAGGTGACCAATAATTTATGGCGCAAAAGATCCCAGAGCTCATCTAACTAAAATGGTACATCTTGACTTTTCTTGTTGTTATATAAGAAATAAAATTTCCTATGCCATATAGCTATAAGATGTGCTTTCCATTAGAAATCTAAAAAGGGCTTTGGATATAAAGTCCATTGCCAAATAGTGATAGAAAATAATTTGGGCTAAACAAACAAATAAAAACTTTGGTATCTGTTGACCCGATTCCAATGGTTCCCTCCTCAAAAGGGCATCGCTTAGTGTATTATAAGAGTACCGGGCAACAGTAAATAAAATTGTCAAAATAAATAATTTTCTCCTTTCGTAAAATGAATTGTTAATAAAACGCATCTAGCCAATCTCTCTTTATCAAAGGGAAAAACAAAACTTTGGTTAAAATCCATAAAATTCTTGCACTATGAGTTTTAGCTAATAATATATTTTCGAATAAAACATTAGTGTATTTTGGGTCCAAATATTTAAGAAATTAAAGCAAACCATTGCTTAAAACAAAAAAATAGGAATCATAGCTACTATTTAAAAACTCATACCAATTTAGTTGGCTTCATTAAAATATGGTCATCACGAATCCATATGGATTCAAACTATGGCAATCTGACTAAATTCTAAAGGTATGTTTTCGTAATTTTTCTTCTTTGTATCTTTGTTTATGCTTATTCTATATGGTGTGTATTATTTGATTTTTGTAAGTAGATTTGTATTTGGGCCTTATGACTCATCGATACTTAATTATGTGGGCTTACTTTTTTTTGTCTAGTTGGGCCTCATATATGTGTGTATTTGTTTTATTCTTTTTAATCCATAAAAATATTTGTTCTCATCGGTTTAGCACACTATTACTTGTTTCTCCCAAATTCTTCATCGAGTTAAAATTTAGTCATCTCCGGTCATAATATTAATGTCTAAACATCAAACATTTGGGGTATTAAGCTTCAGTATTCAAATTTAATCTTTCCTCACACATTCCCATAAACCAATAGCCACCTTGCCTATTATAAATTTTCTTCATCTCATCCAGTATCACTCTCACCTCATTCAAAAATCAAACTATCACATTCTACCTCTCATTCAAAAATACCGTATACATTCATCCATTGAATCTATCTCGGAAATCTTCAGTCCCATCATTCATCATCATCTCGCTCATAATGCTCCTATACCTGATACTCAAGTTCTCTCATGGCGATTTGTTCTTTGTCTTGGCATTTTACATTTCTGTTGAATTTTATATCCCTTGTATTAAATTAAGCATCGAAATAAAATATATTTAAGATCATCATGTGCTTTCTTTTTGTACCATGATTGTCATTTACTTTTTGTGTTTTTTATATGAATTTTACATTCCTCCGTCACTCGTTAAAACACCCGTTTAGAATAAAGTGGTAAACTAACTAATGTCAAGAACACTAATAGAATAAAACTAACTAAAATATTTTTGAACCAAATCAAAAACAAAAATATTGATGAGGTGTCATTTTATACACTTTTTCGGGGTCGTTTAACCTCCTAAATCATGTGTTTATGCCCAAAATATGTACTTAATCGTTCCTTTTCAAGTATTTTGCATTTGGAGGAAATACACGTGACTTGGGCTCATTTGGAAAAGAAACGGACAAGACTACGAACCAACACCAACATGGCTCAAGAATTTCTCTACAGTGGCTGGAGACGGCGTCACAAATACAACGTGACGCCGTCACAACGATGATCAAGACGGTGTCACAAGATTCCAAGACGGCGTCAGAGCACACGATCCAACTCATTATCTAGAATATTCTCTTTCATGATGGCGTCACGATTAAAACGCGACGTCGTTACAACGATTTTCCTATATATACAAACCCAAATTTAGGGTTTTAAGTACATAACTTTAGAATAAAAAGAGGGTACGAACCCTAGTTTGTTTAGTCACTGTTAGGGATGAATTTAGGGCCTAAAAACCCTATTGTACTTCCTCCAACTTATGTTTTAATCAAGTAAGGTTTATTTAATCATTCAATATGTCTATGTGTTGTTTGATTCATCTATGTTCTTGCTTTATTAACATGCTAGGCTAAGCCTCCTATTGTGTTTATTTATGATTGTATGAAACCTAGAATGTAGATCTTAGTGGTGTTGCTTCTTGTGATGGATGTGCATGTTAGGCCTTAGAAAACCAGCTTTTGTCTGTATCGCTGTTGATATGTCTAGGGAAACATGATTGTGTAGAAAGGATACCATCGAGTAACAGTATTCATACTACCTTGCCCCCTAATATGGTTGATCCACTTTTAATATATTTCACATGCACTTAGTGTACTCTTAGGGGCCTTGTAATAGTCTTCATACTACCTTACAGGTGCGTTGCTCTAACAGAATACTAAGTAGACGGCGGGTTTGTGTAATTCGTTCATGACTTAGGAAATAATTACACAGATCATCACAAGTGTGACAAGGCAACAACACTAGGAGAAGCAATCTAGGGAGTAATACATGATTAAATAAACACAGTCTTTTATCTTATTGTTATCACCACTACTTTAGATTTATATTTAGTTTAATAGCTAAAACCAAACCAACCTCTCCAATATATGATTTACTTGCTTTCCATAAAACATAAAAATACAAAAAGAATCTTCCTTCAACCTTTATAATTCAGTTAGACCGTGATCAAGCCTTCCCAACCTATTCCTCAAGTGAACGATAACAACCCCCCGAGTCTTGCATATACTACTACTACAACGATTAGGTGCTCTACCTAGGGAGTTGTAAAAATTCTTGTTGAAGTCTGATTCGATAATAAATAGTCTATATAAAATAAAATATATATAATTAAATATATCAAACAAGTAATAGTATAGAGAGTATCCCGTTAGATAAGAAAATCACTTTAGAAAAAATAATAGTCTATCTTCCGAGTGTCGTTTCCACGGCGAGAGATGAATTGAAATTCACGAGAATGTTTCGTTTGATGCTTGAATGGCAAATATGTTGGTTTTGGTTTTAAACTAAAAATATAATATAAAAATTATAATAAAGCTAAAATAATACTAAAACGGGCATGCTCGCTAAATAACAATAAACGACAATGACAATAATATTTTTATACTAAAAATTAAACTAATATTAATTCTAAGATTTAAAACTACAAGATTATACTAAAATTTGATCTAAAAGATATAAATGACGAAAATGCTTGCTAAGTGACGTGAAATGTTCATTAAGTGCGGGTTTAGATCTAACGAATTAAAATCTTAAGAAAACAAGTTTAAAGAAATTAAATGACAAGTAAAGTAAAATGCTTTTAAAAAAAAATAAATGACAAGTATTTAAATTGCATTAAAAGTAAATGACGGTATGTAAATTGAAAAATTCTAATGACTATTAATTTTTTAAACCTTTTTAAATCCGCACTTAAATTCCAAATCACCAATCACTTAACAAGCATAAGAAATTTACTCACTACTCATAACGAAATTCAATTTAACAAACATAGCATTTAACGAGAAAAATAAATCTACACTAAGCATGGCAACTAAATGGACAATAATAATAAACATGTTAAAATAAAACTACAACTAATAAAATGGAAATACTCGCTAAACATGGAAACTAATCTAACAATAATAAGCATAACTACGCTACGGATAACAACTAAAGCAACAATAATAATGACTAAGCTAAAAAATGGCGATAAGCATAAAATAAAGAAATAAAAGAGATAAGAAAAAGATGAAACCCGGAATAATCCGTTTGACAAGTTTCTTACTTTTTCGGAATCGTCGTGAAATGTATTATCTTTTAAAAATATAAAATAAGTATATTTTTATAACACTTTTGGTCAGAATTTTTAAATAACTTTCATAAGTCTATTTTTGACCTTGTTTTTATGTTTTACCACTTTATACTTTTTACATAATAACCATAAGTATACAAGTCTTCTCATCTTGTTATATCCTTATTTTAATGATCATATAACATTACTATAGGTCCATAATTAACCTTAACATGTCATTTGTATTTCTTTAACTTGAAACATATTATGAAACTTTTATAAACCCTAATTTGTAGTTAATCATTTTTACATCAAAATAACATGGTACAATATTTTCTCATCCTTATTAACATGATATTAGTAATAACACAACATGTATATTAGTGTACAAAATGACCATTGCAAGTAATAATTCCATTTACATGTTAAAAAAATCTTAAATGGTGATTTCACTATATAAACATCACATATTCATATAATCATATAAATGAAAAGTTAAGGGCTTAAGATAACCTTAATGAGATGATGTAGGATGATGACAAATAAGTGCTAAACCCTTGTTTAGACTTTAAACCCAAGATTATAACCAAGAAAACCCTAGTTTCCAAATGAAAACCCTAATCTTGATTTCTTGCTTCAACACTTGTAAATAATTAATCAAGGCTTCAAAATACTTTGAGGTATCTTAGATATGATATGAGAGTGTATGTAAATAGGTTATATAAATTTTGTATGGATAGTTTAGAGGGGGAGGGTTGAGCCGTGGGTTTTGAGAGAAAGGAAGAGAGAAAATGTGAAATTTTGTTAAGTAAAAGTGTAAGTAAACTCTTATGCATGCATGAAATATATATATAGGATCTTTGATTACAGGTTATATTTGATGAGAAGAAGCTTGGAAGTTCTTAGGAAGTTTCATTGGATGATTCTTGGAGGACGATTTAACCAGTTATCACATGTTTCTTCTCCATTATTGAGCAAACCAGGGGAGTACTAGTTTCTTTTCCTTGTTTTCTTTTCCCTTTATTTGTTTTTACGGGTACTTCTATAGAACATTGGGGACAATGTTCAACTTAAGTGTAGGGGGAATAAGCCTTAGAAACTATTCTTTCATTTGCCATTTGCTTTGTCCTTAAAATGATGGGTAATATATCAAAACATAGCATAAGAGGTAATTTTTACCCAAATTTAATTTTTTTATGACACATACCGACGAAAACCAAGTATTAATAGCGTCTCATGGATAGGAATTTATATGACTAGCACAATAACCCTCAGAATTCCACCCCAAAAATGTGAGGTTCGCCTTTAGATCTTTAGGAATTCGGGTATCTATTATTGATACCCAAGATAGTTTATACCTTTAGCTTTCTCGAGTTAAGGAGTGAGCAGTCACATGTGTCTATTCCGTCATTACGGATGTGTACGTGTGGTCTTCGTCGCCTTTTCTGGAGCATTAAGATCGGTATTAAATTATATGAGTGTATCGGTAGTATATTAAATTCTAGAACTTGTTTTTGTGATGCATCCCGAGACCGCATAGTAAGTATTAGGATTTGCTTGATAAGAGGCATTGGGATTAACCCATGTTTTAAACCTGTAATCGTTAGGATGGTCACACCGATCATATAACTATCCCACACCCTTACCATGCACTCACCTTTAGTGTAGGATACCCCTAGTACAACCCTCCGAGCCTATCCTTTTTCACAGTTCTTGTAATTTTCTAGTGGATTACAGATTATTAATAAAGAGCGTTGTCACCCTTAAACCAATCGTTACACCTAAAAAGCCTTAGCATACCTTGTATGCACTCGCTTTTAGTGCATTATTGTTTTAACCCAAGTTAATTATTTGAGTACACGGTTGCTAAGTCCTTATCCTTGTAAATACAATCTTGGGACGATTGGGATTGGTATGTGTTTAAATACACATACTTTTGACCTCTAAAAACGGACTTAAATGACTAAAAACGTACCAAAAATACATTGTATTTGTATGTTTTGCATTTGTATTGTGCAGGTAATGGATATCCAAGAAAAGGACAAAAATCGAAGCCAAAACGACAAAACCGAGCACGAGAACGAAAAGACGGTCAAGTTAAAAAGTCAAAGTCAAATCAGTCAAGTCATTCTGGTAAGGCATTAGAAAGAGCATCGAAAACCAAACCCGAAAACCTAAATTGCCAAAAGTGGGCCCACCCGTACCCACCTAGTGGGCCCGGGTCAGCCCACTTATACACTAAAAACCTAAACCCTTAAACCTTAATAAAGGCCCAAAGTCAATCTTTTTATGTTTACAGGCCCAACAACTAGCCCACCATCACCACTTAACCCCCGTTAACCCCATTCCCTTTATAACACCCCTGTTAGCCCTTAAAAGGACTAACGGTGAAAACCGTTATAAAACTTAAAGGACCAAAATTGCAAAGTACAAGGACGAATCATGAAATGATAATAAACACATTCAGGGACCACTCCTGCCAAGCCCCTAAACTTTCACCCTGCACCAATCAAACAAACAGGACAACCTCTTTTCCTGTTAAACCCCATTTTTACTATTCACCCTCCGTCCCTAAAATTACTCTTACCCCAAGGATTAAACCCACATTCTAGAAGCCAATAATGATGCAACGAGTGACGTTTTGCTCTGACACATTAGAAATCCAAAAGCAATCATTAGGGAATGATTGCGTGGCAAGCATCCATGGGGACCTAAGGTTGAATTTAAAAGGAAGTCACAAGATGATTTGAGGGCCAAGATTGATGCTTATTCTTCTCTTCTTTCCTCTCACACAAGAAAACCAGCTAAAGACCTCGAAGCATCTATCCTATCCTATAAATAGAGGGCTTTAACATTGTAGTGAGAGTTAGTTTTTTAGTCTCTTGTGGATGTGTAATTTATTTAAGTTTTAAAAGTATTTTGTATTTCAATTCCTTGTAAAAGTTTAAGTTTTTAATGAAAAATTTGAGGTTTGTGTTTTAAGTTTCTGTGTTTGATCATTTATTATAACCTGTTAAGCTTTGAAAAGCTATGAAACAACTTGTAGATCTTACCTAAAAGCTTCACTAAGCTTTTTGTTTCTTGAATCAAGCCTTAGTTTACTGTTTTAATCTCTTTTATTTCCTGTTTTAATCATAAAAATCTAAAAAAATACTAAAAAAGATCCACCCCTTAAAACACCTCAGCTTCTTTGGATGATAAGCTAGCTTGGGAAAAGCTTATAGACCTTAATAGCTTGTCTTTTGACAAGCTAGAGCTTGTAGATTTGGTTATTTACCCTGTTTTGAGCAATGGTGTTTGTAAGTTTTCATTTTCACTTTTTAAGCTTATTTATTATTTAACTGCTTATTCTTGCTTATTATCTGTTTTTATTTGCTTATTTATGCTTGCTATTGTTAGTTAATGCTTATGAATGCTTAGTTGTAGTTTTAAAATCTTGTTTGCAAGTTTTTATTAAAATCTGTCTAAAAATAGCTTAAAACTTGCATAATCTGTTTCAGCTTATTTGAGT
Organism: Tanacetum coccineum; assembly: GCA_026074375.1. Classification (NCBI taxonomy): domain Eukaryota; kingdom Viridiplantae; phylum Streptophyta; class Magnoliopsida; order Asterales; family Asteraceae; genus Tanacetum; species Tanacetum coccineum. The sequence continues at coordinate 66,345 of BQNB010002342.1, forward strand.
GCTTATTTGTTATTAAGATTTGCTTAATATTGCTTGTTTTACTTATTTAACATCTGGTCTTTTGAATGTGTGCTTTAAATAAGCATTAATCTCTTTAAAAAAGCTAAAACAGTTTTTAAAGGGGTGTTTGGTTTAACCTGTTTTATGGGTCAAAATGGGTCAAAATAGCAATTTGACATTTAAGTCAGTTTAGTTTAGCTTAAATTAGTCCAAAGATTTAGTTTGTTTAAGTTTTTAAGTGTTAAATCTCAATTTTAAGGTTTAAAGAGTTCATTGTTTGAACCTGTTAGGTTATAGCTTATTTTAGTTGCTTATTTGATTGTGATCTTGCTTATTGTTGATTTGTGATGTTTTTGTGTTTATGCATGTGTTAAAAACAAGTTAGCATAAAAAAAACCTTAGGCCTGCAAGTTTGTTTTGTGATTTGCTAAAAACTGTCAAATTATTGCTAAGTGTCCTAAAAAGAAGAAACAACTTTTTCATTTGATCATTGTTGCTTATTCTTAATTTCAAACTCTCTTTTGATTCTTGTTATTTGTTCTTTGAGGTAAGAGCTTAATCTGTTTTGAGGATTTAAAGCCATAAGGATCTGTTTGTTTGCTTATTTTTAAGCTCAAAAGTGGTGGTTTGTAAAGATTGAAAAATTTGCCAAGTGTTGAAATCTTTGAGAAACAGCTTTTTCATGAAGCTTTTTAAGGGCTTATTTGAAATTCAAACTGCTTTTTGATTTTTGATTCTTGTAGCTTTTTGGATAAGCTTTAAGGGCTTATAAGTTGCTAAGCCATAAGGATCTGTCTTTAAGCTTATTTTTAAGCTCAAAAGTGCCCCCCTCGCTGTTTTGTTATCAGGTTTAGCCAAATAAGCTCATTTGCGCGTTTAAGCATATTGCTTATTAAATTTGCTTATTTTGTGTTCCATTAAGCTTATTAGGTTTGATTAAGCTCATTTTAGCTTATTCCCTTTAGTTTAGAGCTTATTTGAGCTTATTTGCAATTTAGCTTAAAATCTTTAAGTTCCATAGCTTTTTGATGAATCTGTCATTCTAGCTTATCTTAGTTGCTTATTTTTGTTCTTATTTGCTTTTTAGATATAAACTTTCATCTGTCTTTGCTTATTTTGCCTTTTTAGCTTATTTAGTGTAAAAAAGCCAAAACAGTTAACCATTTAGGTCTAGCTTAATCTGTCTACTTTCTTAGCTTATTTCAGTGCTTATTCGTGGCTTATAAAAAAAGTGTTTTCGTAAAAAGTGCTTATTTTTAATCCCTCTAAAAAGTTGTAAAAAATGGCTTTTAAAAAACATTTGGGAATTAAGGGAATTCCCAGGTGAGCAAGGCTCGAACCCGGGACCTCACCCCTATTCACCAAACGTTTTACACAACACTCTCTCTACCACTCGCCCTTGGGTCTTTTTTGGTTTAAGTTTGCATAATTAATCTTTTATACACGTTTTGAGCTCTTTTGTATAATAAGAGTTTTTAGCTTATTTCACAGCTTATTTGATAAGCTGTTTTTCCCAGCTTATTTTTATTAGATTCTACATTATTCAAGCTACTTTTGCTAATTTTTTCAGATTTTTATTAAATAGTTTAGTATTTTTAAACATTTAATTTCATTTAAATCGTTTTTAATTCATAAAAAATTATAAAAAAGTCAAAAAAATATAATTCTTTTTTAGAAAATTTTCTTTTAACATTTAGAACCTAGGAAAATTAGATTTGCTTTCGTAGGGTTAAAATTACAAAATTTGGTTTTTTAAAGAATGGGATTGAATCCCGTTCACGTTTTTAGTGTTTTTAAGCCCTTGTCACTTCCGTTTTTGGTCTAGTTTTCTTTGTTCTAGCTTTTTAGTCAATTAAGACTTATAAAAACCAAAAAGATCATTTTAGGACTTAATTTTGATAATTTAGGGTTTTTAGGTCGCGTTTTAGGATTCCCGGTTTGCGTTTTTAGTTAAAATCTGTTTTGCCTTAATTGTTTTTAAGTGTTTGCCTTAATTTTCCCGTAGTTTTAGATAACCAATCAAAATCTTATTCTATTCAAGCATCGATTCTCAAAATGACTCTCGACTTTCTATTGCAATCCTCGTTAGGGATAACGACCCGGGAATCATACTCCCGGATTACTACAATTGAGATTTTTTGATTTTCCTTATTATATATTTATTTATATTTATATATAGTAAAGGGATTCAATCAGTTTTTGGCGCCGCTGCCTGGGAGGATTGTATACGATTATTGAGCCGTTTGGCAATTTGTGTTTGAAGATCCTTCCGAGTGAAGTTATTTTGTTTATTTTCTTATAAAAAAATATACAAAAAGATTTTTCTTTTATTAGTATATATATAATATAAAAAAATCTAAAAATTAAAAAAATTGTCCATAAAAAGAAATAAAATTCACCATCAATATAATACTTTCAATTGAAGTATTATCATTAATAAGTTCCCGAACCAAAGATCAAAAACTTACCTTTTGTGTCTCTCGCGAGGTACGGTTCACCTTTGAAAGTTAAACAAACTATAAGAGGGGTATAAGGCGGGTCGTTCCACGGAACTACGACCCTAAAGGAGAAAGGTTTTTAATAGCTTCGCGCTTTCCTACTCCTCCGCTCCTTTGTACGTTTTTCTCTTTAAAGAGTTACCGAGAAGCGAGTTGATTATTAGGTTTAAGTGTCTTATCTCATTGTCCGTTATTAAAATATATTGTGAATACGTTGTTGAAAAACCAAAAAAATATAAAAGAAAAAGAAAAAAAATTAGTATAAATTTTCTTTTTACATTTTAGTGCATGCGCACTCTGCGATATCGATATCAATCTCGAAATTCTAACCGTCAAACAACAACAAGTCCCACCGACTTTTGTTGAACCATTCAATCTTGTGGAACCAATTGAAAATCAAGCTCCTCCCGTAGTTACGATGGCCGATAATCGTACAAATGGCTCAATGGCTTCGAACACCCCACCGAAGATACGAGGATGCAATCGTTGTTCCCGCAATCATCGCGGACAACTTTGAGCTCAAGCACAGTTTGGCTTACCCTCGTTCAAAACGAAACCAAATTGTTGGACATGACAAAGAAACCCTTAAGCTCCACAATCGTTATTCAAACAAGATCACTTCTACGATGAAGTACCGAACGTCCCGGAGTACGTCGACAAAGCTTATTCTTTACGCCTATTTTGTTATCCCCTCGAGGGTGCCGCCGATTTGCTGAAAAGAACCCCCTCGATCAATTCTTACATGGGATGATCTTGTTTCGAAATTCATCAACAAATTCTTCCCTCCTTCTAAAACAACAAATCTTCAAAATGAAATCATGAATTTCAACAAAATTGATGTGAAAACTTTTTTACGAGGCATGGGACCGATTCAACGATCTTCTTCGGGCATGCCCACATCATGGATTTTCGGAATTACATCAACTCGATACTTTCTATAATGCTTTGAACTCTAATGATCAAGATTCGTTGAATTCCGCTGCGGGTGGTAATTTTTTGGATAAAATGCCCCGTGATTGCCTAAGAATCATTGAGAGCAAATCCAAAGTTCGTAATTCACGTAACAAACCGGTTGTTGCCAAAGTGAGTGCGAGCTCTTCCACCCCCGGTATTTCTCCCGATGTTGCCGAACTTAAAGATATGGTGAAAGCTTTACTTCTCGATAAGAAAAACCAATCCCAAACTCCCGCTCCCGCAAAAGCGGTCGAGGAAAGTTGTGTGACTTGCGGTGGGGCTCATTCTTACCGAAATTGTCCCGCCACCGATGGCAACGTTTATCGTGAAAATATTCAAGAGTATGTTTCCTAAGCCGTCGCGGCTAATTTCAATCAAGGAAATACCGGTTACCGAGCCCCGATTGCTAATCAAATTCGACCTCCCGGTTTTCCTCCCGTTCAACAAAACCAAGGAAATAATCAAAACCGTTACAACCAAAACCGGGGGACTAATTACAACCAAGGCCAAATTTATCGACCTCCGATTAATCAACCCCCGGTTCACCAAGCTCCACCGTACCAAGCTCCAGTTCCGCAAACACAAGGTGTGTCGAAGGATGATTTTCAAAACTACATCAAAGCTAATGATGCGGTTATGAGAAATATGCAAAACCAAACCCAAAACATACAAAATAAAATGACCAATTTAACCGATTTGTTTACCAAGTTCATGAATTCCAATACCGCTTCTACTTCAGGTTCAGGTACACTCCCTAGTAATACCATTACTAACCTGAAGGTAGATTTGAAGGGTATTACCACCCGAAGCGGTGCTGCTTATCAAGGACCCACGATTCCTACTACTTCTTCTTCTCCTCCTAAAGTAGTGGAACGTGAAACCGAGGTGACAAAGGACAGCTGTAGCCGGGGGGGGTCCAGGACTGAAGAACGATAGTACCAAAGACCGTTCCCAACCTCCGTTGTCCCAGTTCAATACAAATTACCCTGAGCCCGTTGTTGTGCTCTCCGTAGTGGCTCCACGAAGCCAAACCCGAAACACGATCAATTCCAGTCGCCTTCTAGACGCTGACTTGACCGAAAGAGAGAGCAAAAAAAAGCAAACAATCAAATTGAGAGGTTTTGTCTCCAATTCTTTCAAGGGGATTTGCAGTTTCAAAATTGAGCTTCTAGCGGATGCTTTAATTTCTCATGCTCTAAATGTTGAGATGCGTCACACACACACAGAGTTTGTGTAGCATTGAAACAAGAAAAATTAAGTAAATGCTATGCACTCTGTTGAATGAGTATATGCACGATTTGAGTAAGGTAGGTTTGCGGACACGGTTCCCTCAAAAATTGACCCAAAAACTTGGAGACCCCGCAAATTTTCGTCATACCATGTGATTTTCCCAATGGATTGAGTGCATAGCCTTGCCGACTTCGCGCTAAAAAGCCCCAATAAATCTCATGCATTTATCTGTATGGAAAAATGCTTCTCTTTCGAGCTCAACTCCTAACTTTATGACCTCTTGAACTAGCGGATCGTTATATCGAACACCCAACCGATCGTTCGCCGAAGATGTCAACGAAAAATAGGAAGTTCAAATTCCCAGGCCGAACTTTGTAGTCGTAGACTTTGATGCTGATCATCGAGTTCCCCTAATTCTCGGGAGATCCTTCTTAAAGACCGGACGTACTTTGATTGATGTTTACGAAGGAGAATTAACTCTTCGTGTTGGAAAAGAAGCCGTAACATTCAATCTTGATCAAACTTCGAGAAACTCCTCTAATTACGATGATATGATGGCGAACTGAATCGACGTTATTGAATGGCTTATGGGGAGTATTCTCAAGAAGTTCTCGGTTTCTCCGATGTGATCGCGAGTGGCAATCCCACTCCTTATTATGACCCGATCGTTTCTACCTCTTCTCTGACTCTCACTCCCTTCGGGGATAGTGATTTCTTCTCGATGAAGTCACGCTTCCCTTGCTCTTGAAGATGGTCCAACTTCACCGGAAGTTGATGACTCTGTAGTTACACCCGGTTGGGGATAATTCTTCTTCATGAATCATTCTCAATGAGACCATCATTACCCCCTCCCACTCAAGGAAACTATTTGCCTGAAATTCAAAAAGAACTTAAAGTTTGTGAAGCTAAAACTGATAAATCTTCAATTGATGAACCCTCGCCGAGGACGAACTCAGGACTACCTCCATCTCGAATACGCATTTTTGGAGGTGATTGACAAGTTGCCCGTCATAATTGCTTAAAGACTGATTTTCGAGGAAAATCGCTCTCATAAAAGGTTTTAAAAGTCACAACACAAGCGAGCCATCGCTTGAAAAACTCTTCGAGACATCAATTATTAACCCGGAATTTTATACTCACAAATATTCTTATGGAAGAGGACTACAAACCGGCGGTCCAACACCAAAGACGGGTGAATCCAAAAATCCAACGTTCATTAAAAGGAGGTTGAAAAACTTCTTTACGCAGGATTAATTTACCCGATCTCGGATAGTCCTTGGGTAAGCCTTGTACATTGCGTACCTAAAAAAGGTGGCTTTACCATTGTTGAAAATGATGAAAATGAGTTAATCCATACTCGATTGGTTACGGGTTGGTGTGTATGCATTGACTACCGAAAGTTAAATGAAGCCACCCGTAAAGACCACTTTCCACTACCGTTTATGGATCAAATGCTCGAGAGATTAGCGGGAAACGAGTACTATTGTTTTCTTGATGGTTTCTCGGGTTACTTTCAAATTCCCATCGACCCTCATGATCAAGAAAAGACAACATTTACTTGTCCTTACGGAACGTTCGCCTACCGTCGCATGCCTTTCGGCTTATGCAATGCACCGGGCATGTTCCAAAGGTGTATAATGGATATCTTTCAAGATATGATCGAAAAAACGATGGAAGTCTTCATGGACGACTTCTCGGTCTTTGGGAATTCATTCAGAAATTGCCTCTCTCGTGTAGATAAGATGCTCAAAAGGTGCGAAGAAACCAATTTTTGTCTTAATTGGGAAAAGAGTCATTTCATGGTTAAGGAAGGCATTGTCCTTGGCCATAAGATTTCCAAAAATGAGATTGAGGTTGATAAAGCCAAAGTCGATGTGATTGCTAAGTTACCTCATCCCACCACCGTCAAGGGTGTTCGGAGTTTTCTCGGTCATGCCGGTTTCTACCACCAGATCGTTCATTAGAGGATTTTTTCGAAATTCTGACCGATGACGCATCTTCTTGAGAATAATACCCCGTCATCCTTCTCCAATGAATAAATCAAGCTTTTCGAAATGTTAAAGAAAAAAATTACCGAATCTCCAATCTTGATTGCCTCGACTAGGACCTACCCTTTGAGCTTATGTGAGATGCAAGCGACTTTGCCATAGGTGCAATTCTATGGGCAACTAACTCAATGAAAAACACTTTAGGCCTATACAAATTATGCTAGTAAAACAATGGACAAGGCGAATCGCATTACTCCAACGACGAAGAAAGAAATGAAAGCCGTGGTTAAGCCTTCGAAAAAATTCCGGCTTACCTTATCTTGAATCCCAATCATAAGTGTATAACGGATCACTCTGCCCTAAAATATCTCTTTGGCAAAAAAGATTCCAAGGGCGAGATTGCTCCCGTGTGTTCTACCCTCCTTCAAGAGTTCAAATTCAAAGTAATTGACCAAAAGAGCGAGAATCTCGCGGCCGATCATCTTTCCCCCCCATTACAAAATCCGTAGGCAAATGTGCTCGACCCAAAGAGATAAATGAAACGTTTCCTCTCGAGACACTAAAATGGTGACTTTTCGTGTGACTAAAGTACCCTGGTTTCCGAATTTGCAAATTAATCGCATAACCGGGATTTCATTGTTAAAGGTATGTCGTCCCAACAAAAGAACAATGTCTTTCAAAGATGTTAAACAATCACTACTTTTGGATACCCCTATTTGTTCCAAATATATGCGATCAAGTGATATGGCGGTATGTTGCGGGCCAAGAAGCTTTTGATATCCTCAAAGCTTGCCATAGAAGACCTATCGGGGGACATTACCGTGCCAACTACACCGCCAAAAAGGTTTTTGACTTAGGATTTTATTGGCCTACGATTTACCGAGATGCCCATGACTTGGTCACCCGATGTGACAACTTGTTCAGCGTCAAGAAAAATTTTTCGCAACGTGATAAAATGCCACAAAATCCATCCAAGTTGCAAAATCCTTGACGAGTGGGCATCGATTACATGGGCCGTTCCCCGTCTTCACGAGGGAGACAAATATATACTCGTGGTCGTACGAATACTTGTCAAATGGGTTTGAGCGAAAGCGCTCCCCCACCAATGACCGCCTGATTGTTTGCAAATTTTCTAATCTTCTCTTCAGCCCGAATTCGGTGCCCCTCGTGCTCTCATAAGTGATGCGAACCCTTTTTGCAATGACCAGTTTGCAAGAGTCATGCTAAATATGGAGGTTACTTACCGTCTCTCCACCGGCAGTAGCACTCCACAAACATGTGGGCAAGTTGAGTTATCCAATCGTGCGTAAAAACGAATTCTTGAAAGTACCGTAGAGAGAAAAAACCGTGCTCTTGGTCGGATAAATTAGATGACGCACTTTGGGCCTTCCGTACTACTTACAAAACACCCATCGGGTGTACTCTATACAAGCTCGTGTACGGAAAGGCATGTCATCTACCAATCGAGCTCGAGCACAAAGCCTACTGGGCCTTGAAGCCTGCAACCTTGACCTTGAACCACGCGATCACCAAAAGTACAACACAATGAACTAAAAGAACTTCGTATCATGCCCTAATGAGAACTCTTTGATCTATAAAGAGAAAACAAAGAGGATCCATGACTCAAAGATCCAAAACCGCATTTTCAAAGTCGGTGATCAAGTCCTCCTCTTTAACTCTCGATTGAAAATGTTCTCGGGCAAGTTAAAATCCCTTGGTGTCGATCCGTCACCATATGCCCATGTATTTCCATAAGGCACCGGTGATTTATCCCAAAACTTCCGGCCAAACCTCAAGGTGAACGGTCATTAGAATAAGCACACATTGGAGGGGACGTACCTCAATTGGTTATCCCGGATCTCCAAACCTTCCCCAAGGACAAATGAATTCGAGATTGGGTCAAGTTTAGTGACCCTAAACAAGCGCTTCGTGGGAGGCAACTCATGCTTATCTATAGTTATATTAGGTAGTAATGAATAAGTGTTTTTTGTTGTGAGGAGGTGTGCCTCTTTCCATTCTCGTTTGCTTGTATTTTTGTGATTGTCTAGGATTGTCTCGGATATTTAAAGCCTCTTTTGCTCACGGTTTTGTCCTTCGATCACTCGAGCTTCAAATCCTCAGCTTCATTTGGGAAATCCAATATCCTAATCTAATCGACTAACGTTTATCTTTAAGCATACTTAATAAACGGCTTAGGATTTACGTAGAGACCCTTTCTTAAAACATTGAGGATAATGTTTAATTCTAGTAAGGGGGATCTATCGATTTGATTGTGCCTGCAGTCGTTGTTTTCACGTAATCCCGTTTTTACCACCAAAATTTCAAAAAAATTAAAAATTTTAAAAATTTTCAAAAATAAAATAAGTGTTTTGTCACAATTTTGACTTTCCTGCTGGGTAGAATAAGAATAAATTTTGACTCGATCGAGCGTGTTGAGCTCTAGCTTGTTCCTTAACTTTTAGGCTAAGCATTCGCAGATCTTCGGGAAGAACGAAAAATGATAGAGTTAAGTATGAGTTGGATGCTAAATAAGGATTATTTGGAAATCTTAAGAGCTCATGTATGTAATTTGTGGCTTTTTCTCCCATAAGCTCCTAACCAGACTAATAATACGTGTTATTTTTGGAGATTAAACTTAAATCTACAATTTTTATGTAGTTGATAGCAAAAATTTTAGTCTTGGTTCAAATTTATACTTAAATTTTTCAAAAAGAAGTATTCTCTATATAAAGAAAAATATAACACCCGTTTTTAGGTCATTGTACAACGTTATGTAATTCACAATTTATTTTTAGGGTTTTACGCGTTTGCTTTTAAATCGTAATCGTTAAGCTAAATCGCGTAAACTAAAAATGATCATTCAATGTAAACAGGCATTAAACAATTAAATGTTTACATCAAGCAAGTGTTATAAAGAATATTTAGAGAGATAATTATTAACAATGCACTTTTATTTTTATTGGTTTAACGTTAGAGTGTTGACGTTTCGCAATAAAGGAACGTTAAGCTTCCACGTAAGCACATTACTTAATCTACGCTTCATCCAATACCCAAAATTTATACTCAATACTTAAAGTTTATTTAAAAACGTCCAGTATTTATCCACTTTATATACATAAGCAATATAAAGGAATAACAATCATAAATTACATGTACACAATTATTCAAGTTCTAAGTCTATACTACATTATACTTTATATAATACAAGTATACATTATATAAATGATCAAATACATATCTAGCTTATACATATACATATATTTCGTGTATTATGACTAGGATAAGCCAAGATGAGACCAAGAACTTCACAAATATCTTCCTAAAAGATCTAGCATACAACTTGAACCATGCACGATCAATGACTATTGATAGCCAAAACTTAGTCAATAAGCCCTAGCTTCTTCCATAAGCTTGGCCACCTTGCATACTTCCACTTGACACAAATATCTTCTCCAAGTAGTATAAATACCCATGCATGTGTGAGCTAAGAAGTCATAACACATTTCCTTATCAAAGAAATCACAAAAACTCTCCTTTGTTCTCTCTAAAACCCACGGCATCAAACCCCTTTAATACACAATCCATAGCTTGATTTTCTTTCACCATATTAGTGTTTACATATCATACTTAAGGTATTCTAAGAAGAATTGAAGGGTTGGTTAAGCTTTGAAAGGGTTTTAAGAAGATATTGCAAGATTAGGGTTTTTGGTAAAAATTAGGGTTTCATCCTAATTTTTCAAGCCAAGAGGTTTAATCACAAGGGTGTGATTGTTATTCTTATCTCTACTCATCCACACAAGGTTATATCAAAAGCTTAATCTATTCATATTTAAGATTTTATGTGTTCATAAATTCATTACTTAGATTAAATCACCATCTAGGGTACTACTGAATATGTAAAATGAATTTTTTACTATATTCAAGTTTGTGAACTTATTTACATGCCATAAGGATGCTGAATATATATATAAAGGGATGATAATAAAGTGTTTTAAAACATGATGCTTAAGAAGTAAACAGTATATATGAACAAATTAGGGTCTCTAAAAGTTTCTTATAGAGTTAGATGTGAAAGTATTGCAAGGACTTGTGCTCTTGATACTATGGTACCTCTCTTGACAAAACATGACCTATGGACCTAATAAAATGTAAGGACTATAAGATATTAAGGAGTTCTAATGGTTTGTAACAAAGTGGTGAAAGCTAAACGATTCCTAAAAACAATTTATAAACCACCTTTTGAAAAAAATATCTTAGGGGCTGTTTTGTAATTCAAAAAATACATATATGTTTTATGATTTTATAAAATACTACATGTCACAAGGATCGATGGGTCATAACGATTAATAACGGAAGAAAGATACGTTATTTTACAGTTTAACGATATTTATACTTTTATAAAACAATTTTATAAAAGTACGATTCATCACAGAAACTTGTACTTTATAAAACATCATAATATGATAACACTATCAATTACGAGAACGTGTTCCGAAGATCGCTCAAAAACGGAGCTATAACGAATGAAGATACGACAAAACGAGTTTACCGTTAATTAAAAGTAAAAAACGATTATATAGCTTGGAATGAACAGTAAAAAGCACTATTACAGGCACAGAATCTCAAAACCTAGAATGTGATTTTATGTCACTTCCGTCTTAAAACGAAAGCGAGGCGTAAGAAACGCGAGGAAACGGGCATAAAACGACAAGTTATGTCCATTTTTACTAAGGCGTAATTAAAACGTTTTTAACTTTTATAATAACGATTTCACTTAAACAAATAGATGGTATATAGCTTAATAATTATAATTTCATTAGTTTACTCGAAGTCATATATGACTAGTGAATAATTCATAATGAAGGCTTCTCGATGGCGTATTGACTGAGTTGTTGGATTACGATTTAAAGTGTCCCTACACTCCACGTAACGTCATGTCATGACCTCTTAAATTATGATAGCCCGGAAACGATAGTACCGATGATAACTATATAAGGATTATATACAAGTGTTGTTAAGACATCTACTTGAATTCTGATATCGACCTAGTATTAACTAGGTTGCATTCCGGGCATTACGTGACGCGTTTTTTGAACAACCCCAAATTTGGTCGCACGGAATAAGGGTCCGGGCGTTTACTTCTCAGATCAATAACAACAAATATATATAGAACCGACCAAAAAAGTCGTTTAAAAACTGATACATTGGATTTTAACAAAGTATTTGTTACATAAGCCTAAGCTTCACTTGTCCACTTGTTCAAAGTACAAAGATTTCTAGCCCATACAGTTATACCAAATGTAATGCTACAAAATCCTTAATGCATGATATCCCAATCAAAACCACCAATGTATCCCTTGTACCTCTTGCTTACTGATCCCCTGAAAAACATTGCTTTAAAACGTCAACAATAATGTTGGTGAATCCATAGGTTTGATAAATCATATATTGTAGGACACAAGATTTCCTAATGTGTAAGATAATGCCTACAGATGCAGACAATCAAAAAAATGTAATTACGTTGCTCTAAGCTCATGACACTGAACTTGACGTGTATTAATACCAAATAATGGCCTAACATTGCCCTTGGTGATGTTACTAAACACCGCAACATCCTATATTTCGACATGGTCAAAGCGTTCGTTAGTCCAGTGATAGCTAATCACATCACACCCCGAACAGGGTGATCCAAACCCAATAGAATCATTAATAACATTCGCGCCTCACAATCCGCGATTGAAATTCATGATAATGGGTCAGATATGGGTTATTCGCTACTTTAGGCAACATGTAATCATAACATAAACTGAACCACTGTAGTCCAATTGTAATAGCGAGCGTACCATGTTTTTATCACCCCAGAAAACTTATAAAACAAAAACAGTAAAAACGTGGGGCTATGAACTCACCTTGAGTGAGCAATAACAAGAAAAATCACTAGATAAACGCGTCACGCGAATCGATCAAATGCAACCTAATTAAATTAAAGTCCGTATAAGCACTAATTACATTAAGTACTCCTACCCTGCATATTTTCTATATAGGCTAATCACCATCTCAATGTATAAGTGAAAACATGTTTATAAATAAACGTTTTAAACCATACATTTGTAAAAATCGTCATAATCTTACAAGATTCCTAATCCGATTCTTGCGTTCTATGCCTTACCAGTCTTTTCGTATTAAGACGGGTTATCGATATTTGGCATTTTTATAATTTTGGTCCCCTGATGAACAGTGACTTTTACTGTTCACACCAGACATGGGTTTTATTTAAATCGTATTTGTTGTCGTAAAACCCGTAAATGTCGTATTTTATTCGTTATAGCTCCGTTTTTAACGATTCTTTCGAGCACGTTCTCGTTAATGAAAATTCTATCAATTTATGAGGTTTACAAAAATATAACTTTCTGTCATGAATAGTGTTTTTACTGTTCATAGTTTATAAAATTATTTTTATAAACTTTTAATTACCGAAAACCCGCGAAATTCATAACTTATTCGTTATAAATCGAAAAATCATGATTCTTATCATTTTAGAATCCTAAAAATGTGTTTTATTTAATAAAATTATCCAACTTGCTGTTTGACAAAATTTTTATAAAATTTATTTTATAAACTCCGTTTAATTTACGTATAACTCGTTTTTAACGTAACTTTTTCGTTATTAATCCGTTTGACAAGTTTCTTACCTTTTCGGAATCGTCGTGAAATGTGTTATCTTATAAAAACATATTATAAGTATACATATACACGAATTTTGGACAGAATGTTGGTGCTAGTTTGATAAGTCCATTTTCAACCTTTGTTTCCTTTATTTATCATTTTGTATTTCACCAAAAGTCTCATGTGTGCCTTATATTTTATAATTGCATATATCATATGTTTATTATGTCCATGGTCCATCAAGGTCCTTTTTGTCCCAACATTACAAGTCCCTTTATTTTACTTAATAAATCATAACTTTTATAATTAACCATAAATCACTAGTTTTACATATGACTATTTTTATATAACAACCATTAGTATACAAGTCTTCTCATCTTGTTATAACCTTATTTTAATGATCATATAACATTAATATAAGTCCATAATTAACCTTAACATGTCATTTGTATTTTTTTTACTAGAAACATATTAAGAAACTTTTATAAACCCTAATTAACACATGATTATTTTTACACCAAAACAACATGGTACATACTTTCCTCATCCTTTTTAGCATGATATAAGTAACATCACAACATATATAAAAGTATACAAAATGATCATTTCAAGTATAAACTCCATTTTCATGATAAAATCCTAAATGGTGATTCAACTAAAATAGAAATAACATATGCATAGAAATGAAAACTATAAGAACATAAAGGGTTCTAGTAGACCTTATGATGTATGATAAGATGACAAAGTAATCTAACCCTTGTTTAGATAGAAATCCAAAGCTTGCACCAATGAAAACCCTTGTTTTCTTAATAAAACCCTAGCTTCCTTTTCACTTGATTAAATCTTGAATATGTTAACGCAATGCATGCAAATTCCTTAGTAAATCTTAGATAATGTTTGAATAGGTTGTATGGGTTTTGGCATAATATTTTGTATGGATTTGTTATGGGTGGTGTTTTTGAGACCGTAGTCATGAAGGAGCAAAAAGAGAGTTTTGTTTGATTTTTACTAAGTGTTTTATGCTTGAATCACTAGTATACATGTATATATAGGATAAGTATTGGTCAAAACATTCTCAAGAAGGGTCAATGTCAAAGGGGGTGTTTTGGTCGTTGGGGGCAAAAGAGAGGGTTTTAGGGGTTCTTGTTCTTGGTCTTTGGTCAAGGGAACATGGTAAATGTGTTTTAATGAGAAGTTGATGTACATTGACCAAGCTAGTGAATTTTTGTGCTCCTTGCTCTCCAAGTGTTGATGTATTTCGTGGGTTAGGAGGGGGAAAAGGGTTCTAGAAACCTTTTTGCTAGTTAACACAATATCTTGCAAAATATAAGAAAGTTACTAGTTGTAGTTTTATAAATAAAAGATGTTTTCTTGCAAGTATTGGTGTATTGGTTGATTTTTCTTGTACAAAGTGTAAGATAAATAATTATCGTTGGGTAAATTGAATAATACTATAAGGTATTTGGGTACAGCCCGATTAGTGTATTTTGTTGAATCGTTAAAAAATAAACGGCTTCCGGTTATGCTTAAACGAATTTTAACGCGAAACTATATCATTTAACGTAACCAATAAAAATAAAAATGAACAAGGTTAACTAATATTTCACATAATAATTTACTTAACCCTTGCTTGATGTAAACATTTAAATTGTTTGATGCCCTTTACCATTGAACGCTAATATTTGGCGTACCGATGTTAACCTATCGCTATGATTTAAACGCAAATAGCGTACAATAGCAAAAAGGTACATTGTGGATCTTATCGATGTCCGTCAATGACTTGGAAAAACACAGAGATGATATAGACTTCCCCAATAAACGAGCCTTGGCCACAAGGCTCACAATGCAGCACTTGACTACGTGTGGTCTTAGGTGAAGAAGGTGTGGGTAATTCTTCTCGAATTGGTCTCACGTTCCACAGTGAACTCAGGACCTCTCTTGGAGTTCCTCAACATTAGACTAATAGAGATTTCGGCTGTCGTTCAACCGTTAACTTCACGGCCACTAGTTCTATGGTTCCTCAACAAAATGAATTTGTCATCAAGAGGAAAGTACGTCCAACGGAAACGGCTAAATGATTCGGCGGCATGACACCTTTTTCAGTTAAACACATGAATGTATTATGAACTCCTACTCAACTCTTCATGAAGTCGAGCTTGTAAGCAACCTCATCCCAACCCTTTTCTAACCCTCTGAAAGGTCCAACATATCTAGGTTTAACTTCCTCCCGTTTTCCAAAATTCCGACCCTTTCAAGGCGATACTTTAATCATAACTTATCCCCGACTTGGAATTCCAATGCGGTTTACCTTTAAGTCAGCGTAACTCTCCTTCGATCATGAGCGGCTTTGTATCCTTTGCTTGATCTGGATTGATTTTCTCGGTGGTCTCTTGATTAGTTTTCTGACCGAGTATTTGAGGCTTTCTCCAACATCATCCAACAAACATGACCAGACACTTTACGACCATTCAAAGTGCGTTCGAATGTGCGTGCATTTGATGCTAAGCAGTGATAGCTATTGTTTATAGAATAACTCGACAATGGGCAATGTTAACCAAGCCCTTTCCAAAGTCGATTACACCAGCACAACGCACAAAACCTCTAGTGGTTTGAATGATCCTCGCTTTAGTCCCGTTTGGTTGTGGATGGTACTCCGTACTCATATCTAAATTAGTATCCCAAAGCGTTCTGAAGTGACCTCCCAGAAATTTGATGTTAATACTCGGTCACGATCACAAATGAAATTGAAACAGGTATTCCAATGTCTCGGTGACAACCTCCTTTAGGTAATTCTGCAAGTTTATCCATAGATCAAGTCACTTTCATGGTGGTGAAAATTGCAGACTTAGGTGAGTCGGTCCCCCCCCCACCCCCCCCCCCCCCAACAATCACCCAAGGTAACGTAACCCTTGCGACACTTATGAAGCTTAGTGACAAAATCCATAGTGATGGTGTCACCATTGTCCATTCAGGTATCTTGGCTGTACTAACAATCCTGATGTTCTTGATGTGTCGGCCTTGTCCTTAGCAACATGTCAAACACTTACTAACAATATGTGGCGATGTCGGGGGGGGGGGGTGGGGGGGGGGGGGCTTTCATTTTGGCCCACCAATATAGCTTCTTCATATCTTGTTACATCTTGACAGAACCCCGAAGTATAAGAGAATTTGTGATTTTTATGACTCAGTGCAATGATCACAGTCGTAGACTGACCAAACAGGGTAGCCACTCCTGGCCCATTGAGCATAGGAGATCCATCCGCACGAGGCTCCAACCTTTTCTTCCTGATCGCCTCTGGATTTTTAGCATTTTTAACCAACATTCCTCCAACATCTTCATTCTTGATGTTCTTTGGTTTTCGTGCTTCAGTCTGAGCATTCAAGATTTGTTTAGGAAGGTCCAAACTAATAGTCATAACCAAGGCTCGAACTCTTAACGGTGGTTCTCGTTCTTTCCTGCTTAAAGCATCAGCAACGACATTGGCTTTTCTTGGGTGATAACGAATATCGCAATCGTAATCACTAAGTAACTCTAACCATCGGCGTTGTCTCATGTTTAGTTCCCTCTGATCAAGAATGTGTTGCAAACCTTGGTTCGGAGAACACCGATACACTTAGTTCAAATAAATATATGTCTCCAATCTTGAGAGCGAACACCACTGCACCAAGTTTCTGAAAAATGAGTCGTAAAGTTCTTCTTATAATCTACAACTGCAGAATGCATAAGAAATCACTTTTTCTCTCTGCATCAACACAGCGCCCAAACCCTTCTTCGAAGCATCGCAGTATGCGATGAAATCTTCGCTTCCCTCGGGTAAGGCCAGGATTGGTGCACTGCATAACTTCTGCTTCAGTAGTTGAAAAGCTGCTTCTTGTTTATCGCCCCAAACAAACTTGACCTTCTTCTGGGTGAGCTTGGTCATCGGTTTGGCGATCTTTAAAAACCCTTCAATGAATCTCCGGTAATACCCAGCAAGACCTAAAAATTAACGAATCTCCGTTGGCAACTTAGGAGATGCCCAATCTTTAATGGATTCGATCTTGGCTGGATCCACATGAATTCCTTCACTATCGATCACGTGACCTAGGAACTGTACTTTGGGAAAAAAAAATCCTATAAAAAAAAAAAAAAAAAAAATTTTTAAAAAAAAAAAAAAACATTTTTTTAAAAATCCAAAATTCACATTTGGAAAACTTGTCATAACAACTCCTCGTTCTTTATAGCAATTTCCCTAGGATAGCTTAAGATTGTTTCTTCGAGTTATTTCTTGTTCTTTCGCATATATCAGAATATCGTCAATAAAGAAAAACACGTAATATTATCCAATATGTTTGCATACCCGTTCATAAAGGTTCCATGAATACGGCAGGTGCGTTTGTCAAACCAAACGGCATAACTTGAAATTCGTAATTGCCATAACGAGTTCTGAAGGCAGTCTTCGGAATGTCTTCTTCTCGAACCCTCAATTGGTGATAACGTCTGACCTTATGTCGATTTTCGAGTAGACACTCGACCCTTGGAGCTGATCAAATAAATCATCAATTGCTTGTGAGCGGAAACGGCTTCTTCAAAACCGTTAGTTTATTCAATTCCCGGTAATCAATGCACATCCGGAATGACCCGTCTTTCTTCTTGACAAACAAGACCGGAGCTCCCCAGGGCGAGGAACTAGGTCTTATAAAGCCTTTGTCGGATAGCTCTTTCAGTTGCTCAGATAACTCTTTCATTTCGGAAGGCGCCAATCGATAAGGTGCCCGTGCTACAGGTGCAGCACCAGGTACCAAATCAATTTGAAACTCCACTTGTCGAGTCGGAGGAAGACCCGGAAGGTCTTTCAGAAATACCCTTCATGAAAGTCCTTGAACTATTGGTACGTCCTCAAGTCCGCGTCTCTCTGACGTTGTCTTCACCTCTTGCTGCAGTAAACATGTGCCAAAAAGATCAAACCCTTTTTGCCATGTACATCTGCTTTTAGTGCACGAAATGATGTTTAATCGTGTCACATTTCCCAGGGTACTTCCATCACCGTGTAATGATTAAGGTTTATTTCTCCACCAGATGCGAACATCTTCTCAGTCAACACACAATGTCCTCTGGTACGTTTCGCCAACCAATCCATAACCGATTATAGCAACAAAACTACCAATTCTACAGCATAAGTTTAACGGTTGAATTGGTGGTTTCGGAGTTATTATGTGCAACCCTTAAGTATAGTGTTTAACCCAATTATTCTCCCGTCAGCTAGTTCGACAATCATCAATGTGATTTCAGGTATATGGTGGAGTCAATTTTGGAGCTAAATGCATAGAAACAAAACGTTCGGATCGACAATACCCGTATCAAAAAGATATAATCATAGACGGTATTGTTTAGAAGGAACGTACCCGCAACGACGTTGTCTGGGTTTGCCCCCGCATTTCCAACCACATACACCTTCGCTGGAGCCCTGTCATTCCCAGCTTGATTACCACGGTCATTGTTTCTCAGTCTTGGGCAGTTTCTTTTAAAATGTCCTTGAGCTCCGCACTCATAGCAACCGTTGCCCTTCTGATTATTGTTGTTGTTGTTGCGGTTGTTGTTGTTGTTGTTATTGTTGTTGTTGGCATTTGCAGGTCGGCTCCTACAATCCTGGGTCAGATGGCCAACCCTCTTGCAGTTATTGCACCTAGGTGGACAAGGACCTTCATGATTGTAATTACACTTGGAACACAGAGGTTTAGACCCGGCGTATGATTTCCTGCCACTATTGCCTGCAGTGTAGGCCTGGCCTGTGTTCTGCCTCTTATTCTGCTGTTGTTGGTTTTGATTGTTCTTGGAAAGATCATCATACTTTCTTTTCCTTTCTGCCTGACGTTCAGCATAGGCATGGGTCTTTTCATCCATCAGCTCAGTTGTAAACTCGATAGCCTCTTGCATAGTTTTTGGCTTTGATGCCTTTACACTGCCATGTATCATATCGGGCAAGCCACCGATATACTTTTCAATCTTGTCTATCTCTTCTGGGAACATCCTGGAACACATCAAAGCTAGTTGCTGAAATCGTCGACTATAGGCCACCACATCGGTGCCCTTGACCTTAAGATTCCACATCTCAGTCTCAATCTTCTTGATCTCACCCCTCGGGCAGTATTTATCAGTCATCATTTTCTTCAGTGTTGCCCATGGCATGGCATGAGCTGCTTCAGGAGTAGTGGTCTTAACATGGGCATTCCACCATGTAAGAGCATCGTCTTGTAGAGTGCAAGTCGCAAATTTGACTTGACTCTTAGCTGCTGGGCAATGACAAATGCTAAACACAGAATCCATTTTTCAAACCATTTCGAGTGAGTCCGAGACTCCCCCAGTGCTTTGAAGTCAAAGGTTTGCATTTCAATAATTCAGACGTTAAGAGCATTCGCGAGAGGTTTGGGTGGCATTGGTCCTGTGGGAACCATTGCTATTTGTAGCCTATCCTAACCGGCTTGCTTAGCTTCAGCCATTACAGCAGCAACTCCTTGGTCAATTAAGGCTGAGTAGTACCTCAGTAACAGTTGTGGTTGGTTTCATTTTGGAGTTGGAGGTGACAGGTGGGCTCGGGTTGATTGTGTTCTTTTTGTGCATTTTCTTAATTCATAAAGAAAATACAATACCCGGTTAGATTTCAATACATTCTATATATGTGACATAAGTAGCATCATAAATAAATACGTCACATCACATAGTGTGAAACTATAACCAACACAAGATCGACATAACATAATACATCCATTCCATATATAATATGGGAAATATAATGATTGTTTTGGTACAAAATGATTCCTATCCGTCTAGGTTACAAAATAAAAATCAAATAAAGCCCTACTAGCGGGTTACCGTTAATACTAGTAGGTATACAGGATAGCTAATCGGAAACAAAAACGATTATACAGTAGCTAACCAAAACCAATGATCTAACGCCCTGCTAAGCTGGGAGTAACCATAAAACTGAACCAAGACTGCATAGGTCGGTCAATCGTAATCAAATTCTAGGAATGCTACAGTGTCCTCCCAATGTGTCAACGCGAGTCCAGCTCAAGGCATGGGTACGCTGAATGATATACTAAACAGCAAGATCCATCTGCAGCCTGACGCTGCCCCATGTGGTGACCCGCATCAGTCTCTATATACTGTAATCGTGACCTTAATGCCTGCAGTGAGCTTCATGATCCTAGCCAAGTCCTGACGGGTTGAATAAATCTCTTGCTCGTAGCATGGTCTCTCTCTCCTCAATACTCAATCTAGCTCTCACAGTGCACGATCAGTCTGGGCATCGTTGTGATGTCGTGTAACATAACTCTGAACTTTCTCTAGTGCCAAACATCTACTGGTAACTGACCCTTGCTGTTGACTAACTCTAGGCGGTTCATAATCCTCCTTTAGTATTAGGAGGTTGGTTCTATTGTGGGTCCTGGTGTCTGCTCATAGCAGCAGCGGCGAAAAACGTCTCAATTCATCCAGGTTTGGAGATAGTAGTATTAATCTCTTTGAGGGTTTTGTCATGCTCGAATATCTAGTCTGGGTAGTATGAGGTGCAGGTTCGGTAACGATTGGGGGGGGGTGGTGTGGGGGGGGGTGGCGACACCCCCCCCCCACCCCCTTGTCCCCCCTTTTTTGGGGTCCCTGGATAGGGTGTCGTGAATGATCGAGGCTGATGCTATATCTCTCATCTAACCTCGAGTGCTCTAGGACTAAGAGGATCGAATAGTGGAGCTAGAAAGGATGTCGGTTAGTATGAGATGGAGGTGCCTCGTCATCAGCTGGCACTAAGTCCTCAGGTATGCTCAGGTCCGGAATGTACATGGGTACATGGTCTAGTAATACTTGGAGAATATGGTGCCTGCTTCCAACAAAACTGGCGGGCTAGCCGCCTCGTAAGGATCCTCAGATGGAATACTCCAAGAATCGCGCACTCAGAGTGAACAGAGTATTAGGTAACGACAGAATCAGCTGACATGACTACTGTTGACCGCAGAATATAATTATATGAGTATATTATATAGTGCTTTTATTGTAATTAGTATATATTTAACCACGTTATCAGTTATGAATGCATCTAGTCCCGTAATAGCAACAAATAGTGTATGGATGAAGGTATGCACATATGTATGTCCGTGTACAAACCCGTAGTATGATTTGTTGTTTGAAAAGGTTTTGTCCAGCAAAAACATTTGACTGGTTCTCTATAATTGGCTCTTGATTACCAATCTGTAACACCCCTAATTGGGCTCGCAGCGGAATAAGGGTTCCGGGGCGTGATTCTTCAAGATCATCAGCACAGATATCTAAGAACGACATAAAAGTTCGTTTAAAATGATAATTGGATTGAGATGAAAGACTTAATACAAGCATATAGCTTCATTGTTCACGTTGAATTTACAAAAGTTGACAATACATTTCTAAAATTGATGCACCTAAATCTTTAAGCGTTGCAATCAAAATTTACCAATGCATTCCTTGGCTCCCATGCCTATTGATCTCTGAAACCATTGCTTAAAATAAGTCAACAAAATTGTGGGTGAATTCATAGTTTGATAAAATCATATGTGCAGGACCGCAATTCTATTTTAGTGATAATGCAACACCTTTGCAGATTCACAAAAACTAGATACTTACACTAAGCTCATGACCCTGAGCTCGACAATCTTTCTTGCAATTAAATATATAATCTGCAATTTACGCCCATAGGATGTCTAACCCTAAACATCAAAATTCGAACATGCTATACGTTGTTCACGGTGATAGTAGTCACGATACGGGGGAGGTCATTTCCCGCATAGCTTCTATTAAATAACATTCGCGCTCACAATAATGTATTCCAACTACTATACGCAATGACAGTTCCTGATAATGCTTAATAGGTTCTCGTTACTTAGGCAAACATGTAATCAATCTTGCGTTTTCCATTTGTAAAACAAAGTTTTGTTTCCACCCATATTTAAATCATTGAAATCGTAAACTGTGGGCTATGAATCACTTGAGTGCGTAATGTCAAGTGTATCACAATTAACGCGGTACGCGAATTGATCCAATGAACCTAATTAGATTAAGGTCGCTATAAGTACCGAGTTCTTCATATAAACAACATTGAATATAGTCTAATAGTTGTTACATCCGTACTATCGTTCTGGCTATATAATTAAAGAGGTATGACATGAGTTCGAGGCGTTCGGACCTTTAAATCGTTTCAAATCCAAACACCTCAGTCGAAATCGCCCATCCGGAGAGGCCTAATTATGAAACTCCCTAGTTTTTTAGTACTTTTGATACCACATATATTCTATAACAGCTCAATCACCAACTAATGGTTTTGGGATAAATTGTGTTAAATAAGTTAAAACGCTTTATAATTAAGTTTAGTTTAAAACTGGCGTACTTTTGCGTTTTAGCCCGGGGGGGGATTCTTCGCGTTTTCTTATGTCCATCTTTTCGTTTAAGACGGGTTTCGATATTGACATTTTCATAACATTTTCCCTGAATGAACAGTAACTTTTACTGTTCATTGACAGACATGAGTTTATAAATTTCGTATTTGTTGTCGGTAAAACCGGTAAATGTCGTTATTGTATTCGTTTATTGCTCCGTTTTTAATGATTCTTTCGAGGACTTTCTCGTATTTGAAAGGTTCTATATTTTAGGAGGTTTACAAAAATTATAAACTTTTGTTCTGAAATAGTAACTTTTATAAAAATAGTTTTATAAAAGTATTAATTGTCGTAACACGCGAAATTCATACACTCGTTCGGTATTAATTGAAAAATTACGATTCTTTCATTTTGAATCCTAAAAATGTGCTGATTATTTATTAAATATTTATCCCTTGCTGTTTGAAATTTTTCATAAAATGTTTTTTATAAAATTTCTTTACGAATTCGTTATTAAACGTTATAACTTGTTTTTAACGTACTTTTTCGTTATTAATTACGTTTAAACAAGTTTTTACCTTTTCGGAATCGGTTCATGGTAATTGTATAATCTTATAAAAATATAAAATGGTTATTTTAAATTCGAATTTTGATTGTCAGCTGATTGGTTGGACTTTGTTAAGTCTTTATATATCAAATTTACATATTTTCACTTTTGACTTTTGCCAAAATTTATATTTATATTTATCATATATATTAATGTCATTATGTCCCTAGTCCTTTTATTGTCACTTTGATCAATTAATACAAGTCTTTTACTTTACATAATAATCCATAACCTTTATAAAAATCCATAATCACTAGTTTTGTCCATAATCATATTTATGCATAACCAAGTGTGTACAAGTGTATTTCTTCCATAAGACTTTATTTTAGTGTTCTGTAACATTAATATGAAGCCCATAATTAATATTAACATGTCTTAGGTATTTCTTTATTTTGAAACATATTATGAAACTAGTAAAACCCTAATTATCCCATAATCATTTTTACACCAAAGTAACTTGATACAATATTTTCTCATTCTTTCTAACATGATGTAAGTAATAACACCACATGTATGTAAGTGTGTAAAATGATCATTTCAAGTATAAACTTCATTTTCATGAATAAAACCTAAATGGTGATTTAAGCTAAATAGAATAATCATATGCATAACAATGAAATTTATAAGAACATAAAGAGTTCAAGTAAACCTTATGAGGTATGATGATGATGATAAACTAGTGCTAAACCCTTGTTTAGCCACAAAACCAAAGCTTGCACAATAAACCCTTACTTTCTTAACCAAAAACCCTACTTCCCCCTTTTTTCATGAGTTATACTGAAAAAGGGTTAGCCAATGCTTGGGATCACCTTAGAATAACTTATAATGGATGTGTATAAGTGTGTATGGGTTGTATAAAAATTGCTATGGATTTAGTAGAGTGCTTGCTTATTGCCGTAGCAATATAGGGGACCAAAGGAAGGTTTTTGTTGATTTTATTACTAAGTGTTTTACTTGTAAGACTTAGCTAGTTTACTTGTATGTATATAATACTTTCAAGGGTCAAAAGTCAAGAAAGTATTCAAAGAGACAAGGTATGGTCTTGGAGAATGGTCATGGTTATGGTTATTAGTCAAAGTAAGCTAGGTATGGCTAGGACATGATGAAGTATGGTGTGTAATTGACCAAGTTGCAAGTTTATCTCATTTTTCATGTATATCTTTGTATATGATGCAAGATTTTCGGTTAGACAAAGATATACATGATATATTTATGTAATTTTTATGTATTGGGTATAAAAGTGGGTATTTGTTGAAGCGTAGGAAAGTTTTTGTGGTTCCGGGAGTGCCTAAACGCAATTTATCGCGAAACGTATACACTTTACGTATCCGATAAAAATAAAATGAACAAAGTTAATAATTATCCTCAAAATAATTATATAACCCTTGCTTGATGTAAACATTTAATTGTTTGATGCCCGTTTACATTGAACGCTAATTTTTGGCGTACGCGATTTAACCTAACGTTTACAATTTTAAGCAAACACGTACAATTCAAAAAGGTACATTGTGAATTTATTGATGTCGTCAATGACTTGAAAACACAGGGTGTTATAATATGCATGACCATTTCAATCCCCAAATAGCCACAAAATGTACGTATGAAAATTGGACCGCAATTCTCCAAAGTATGTATTGCCACTTTATTCAAAGCAACGTAAATAATTCCTATGTGTATAAACAATGATTACAATTACTCTAGTTATGAAAACTGATGCTCTATGTAACCCATGTAGGTGTCCTCTCAAGAACACCCGTGCAGTACGTAGTAATGAAAACCATTTGTACCATCACAGGTGTCCCTCCAAGAACACTCGATGGCAGTAATGATTAAGTACCCTCGTAGTGTCGCTCAAGAACACCCGAGAAATAATAAATGTGTACCCCTCGCAGGTGTCCCCTCCAAGAACACCCGGGCAATAATGACTGTGTACCCCTCACATGTGTCCCTTCCAAGAACACCCGAACATTTACTTATAGTGATTAGTTCAATCCGCTTAAGCTAATTCGTAATCATTTCAAAAGTAAAGTATGTATTTGAGACCAAAATTGAAGTCAAATATGTATCCCCTAGCGAGCATGTAATGAGTATGTAAACCAATTTGTAATCAACCATGTAAATGCATTTGCAAACAAGCATGTTCTCACCCCAAAAATATATGTAAAACAAGTAAAACATGGGGGCTATAAACTCACCTTGATGTAGAAGAACGATTGGCAGAAATGCACATACTATGCATAACACGAACAGAAAACCAGAACGACTCGACCAAGAAGTTGCGGTTTATCTTAACGGCTATGACCCCCTAGCCTAGGATAGTGTATTTGGGTTTTCCGATAGATGATTAGATCAACGCGACACTGTGATAAAAGATTTAGATTTAAAGTTGTAATAGCTTGGTGGTTGGTTAAATAAAATAAATCAAGAAGTAAACGCAAAGGGTGTAATATATTCCGTATATGTACTTTAATGAAAAATGACCAGTATATAATTTCATACCGGTGAAGTATTTAACAAGATACACAACCAAAAGTTTAACTCGAACGAATGGTATATAATTACCGACATGTGTATATCTATAGGTGACAATTAACATAAAATGGTTTCAAATTATATAATACTTTCCTAAGTATTATATAGAATGATGATAAAAATAAAAGAAATTAAATAATTCGACACGTGCTCGGATATCCCCAAATGATTTAATAGAAAGTTTTTTTATAAAAATAAATGCATGTTTAAAGTTATGGATTAGATAAATGAAATATCTAAAATTATAACTTACGTTTGATTACCGGTTCTTCACGATCTAATAATTCTTAAGGCATTTAATTCGTCCTTTTCAGGATAATAAGTAAAGTAAGATTTGTAAAAGTTTACTAAGTGTAGCGATTTATAAAAATCTCGGCATGACCTATTCGTTTATTTGACGTTTTCCATATTAACAAAAGTTAATTATTGTCCTCAATTAAATCAATCCATGTTTCAAACCCAAACACACTCTTTAACAGTTTTTATCCCCAAATCCAAATACCCTATTTGGGTTGTAAAATATTCAAAATGAACATAACAAATTAATTCATTATTTAACAATTTAACCACCATTTTCTGTCCCGGTATATTATCTATTATATATTAATATATATATATATATTCAAACCCTTTTGTGTTTATTAAGCCGACCAAACCAAACGGATCCCTAACCCTACTCGGTGAAACACACACAACCAAAACGGTCTTTGCGGCTTGCTGCTTACGCCAAACATACCCTTATGTTGTTCACAGCCAACCAAACACTCCCCTATACGTTTTCTGCTCACCCAAACACTCCTTTATGCGTTTTCTGCTCACCCAAACACTCCCTTATAGTTTTATGTTAAGCCAAACGCACCCTATTCGGTTTTCTGCTAACCCAAACGTACCCCTTACTATTAAACAGCCAACCAAACGCACCCCATGTGCGTTTCTGCCAAACCAAACGCACTCTTGTGCCGTTTATGAAAACCAAACGCACCCTTAGTGCTAAACCCATGTCCAAACGCACCCTTTGTGGTGTTATAAAAACCAAACCCAGATCCAAACGCACCCTTGGTGCGGTTCTAACAACCAAACGCATCCTATGGTAGTGAAACCTAGATCCAAACGCACCTTGGTTGTTGTTTTTAAAAACCAACACCACCTATGTTTGTTTATTAAGAAACATCACAAACTCACTTAGGCGGCTGTTGAGCCAAACCAGACGCACCCTTAGTGTGTTTATAACAAAAAAACGCACCCTATGTGGTGTTAGTAACAATCAAACGCACCCTTTTGGTGGTTGACCGAGACCAAACGCACCCTTTTTGGTGGTTTAAGAAAACCTAACGCACCCTATGGTGGTGCGTGGCGTGGTTGTGGTGGTAGTAGCGGTGTAGATGTGATGATGTGGTGGGGGTGGTGTTCGGTTGGTGGTGTGAGTCGGAGATGGGGTTCGTGGTGGAGATGATGATGTAGCCATGGTGGACGTGGTGATCTTGTTGAGGGTGACAGTAAGGGTGGCCGGCGGTTGACGTAGGTGGCCGGAAAAATGGAAAGGATGAGGAGGGAGGCTAGGGTTTTAACACAAATGAAATGAAAACATAATTCATTTTCTATTTATACTAGAAAGTTTCAAAAAAATGTAGCAAGTCTATTATAGTTTAGGGTTAAAATCGTAAATATAAACACAGGGACCCAAAGTGTAACTTTTATAAAATAATGGTTCGGGACTCGATTAGGCTAGTTAAACGGTTTTGAATTAAACACGAATAGTTTGCGCCATTCTTTTCCAATTCATTTTTCCCACGAAAACGAGTATTCACTCGAATATTATCTCATAAATGTTTTATAAACTCAATTAAAAATGTTTGTGATTTATTGTGTAGTCATCGGGTAAGTTTCGTCCGTAAAGTGAAACTTTAAGTTAAATGTTCGCGTTTTCAACAAATGTTTTTCAATAAAATGTTAAATAATTTATTAATTATTTTTATTAAATAAATTGTGATAATTAAATATAAATTTAATTTTTTTTTGGTCGGTACGCGTTGTTTTTGTTTCTAAAATTTTGCGAGGCTATTTCAGTCATTTTCTGCTTGTTTCAGGGTCTCGGGCAAAACTTAAAAGTTTTCCGGAATGTCGTTTTACATCAAATTGCTTTAGTGTCCGAGTCGTGAAAATGTGATTTAGCGGGTCGTTTTTGATAAATCAACTTAGGAATAACATATATCTTTTCGTTTTCAAGTCAAATAAGTTAAAAATAAATTTGCACGTGAGAGATATGTAATAATAAACATATTTATTATTTAATTATATTCCGAAAAATTACCGGTTACGCGGTAATCGTTTTTATGTGACAATTAAAGGTCAAAAGACAAAAAGTCAAGTCGGACCCGAAAAGTTAAAGGGTAAAATAGTCATTTACAATTCTGAAAATTGCCAGTTGTTACATCGTTTAGTTGTGTATAGGATCTATGTGTGCGGTGTTCCGCTTTTGGTGTGCCTTTGTGTGTTCTTGGTTTGGTGCCTTAGTTATGTCATTCATTGAAATGAGTGGGCTCAATATTTAATATGAATGGGAAAGGATGCGAATATAAGTACGGTGGCCAACGTAATTATAAGCGTGTCACAACTCACTCATACTTGGTATTGTTGTTCACACAAATCGATGTTGACACCGTAGGGTGCTGTTGCACGTATTCTCCCTCGTATAGATAATGCCGCCAAGGATGAGAACCCGAAGTGCTGGCCGGCCTGCTGCCGAATCACTTGGAGGGGGAGCAGGTGAACGGGTTAGTAGAGGTGGAAGGGGTAGAAGACCTAGGGAAGGTAATGATGAGCGTGTTGATGAATTGAATGGTCAAGGAAATGGCCTAGGTATGGGAGCTAATGGGAATGTAGGGGGAGCCAATGGGGGTGCACCCGACTTCCCAACGATCATTGCCCAGCAATTGCGAAACCTCTTACCCGCCATGTTGGCCCAGGTTAGTAACCAAGGGAATGTTGGAAATCAGAATGGTAATGTGGTTTATGGACGTTCGTGGGAACGTTGGGAACTGTGACAGTGGATGGAGGGAAAAACCGGGTAGGTTGTTCATATAAGGAATTTTTAGCGTGTAACCCTAAGGAATATGATGGTAAGGGAGGTGCTGTAGCCCTTACTCGTTAGATTGAGAAAATGGAATATGTGCATGATATAAGTGGTTGTAGTATTGACCAAAAGGTAAAATACACTGGCTGTGTTTTTTTTATTTGTGAGTAAGGTCTTTTAAAGTGATGGAACTCTAGATCCGCCCGCTAAGTCGGGAGGAAGTTGCTGTTTGGTAATGTCATGGAATAACTTTAAGTGTATGATGATACAAGAGTTTTGTACCTGGTCTTGAGATGCAAAAGTTAGGAATCTGAGTTGTGGAATCAGTGCCTCATGGGCGGGGTGGCCATGCTGCGTAAACTGTTAGGTTTCAGGAGTTGGCTAGGTTAGATCCACATTTGGGAATCAGGAGTAGGATTGATTGAGAGGGTATGTGTATGCCTTATCCACAAAATCGTGAGATGCCGTCGACGCACGGAGCGATAAGTCTAGGGCAAAAGGCGGTGCAGATTTCTGGTGCATTTGATGATGAGGTAGTTGTTTGTTAGGATGGAACAATTAAGAAGGTTGAGAAGAGAGAAAATGTGGGGAAACCTAGCAAGGATAGGAATGAAAGGGATGATAATAAGAGGACCAGGAATGTGATGCTTTGCTTACTTCTATGAACCTGTAGGGAAGAGAGGGTATACGGGTACGTGGCCCAAAGAGTACCACCTGCAACTCCTACCATGCACCCGGTGAACCTTGTCGCACATGCTACAACTGTAACAGCCCGGGTCATTTGGCAAAGGATTGTAGAAGTGTGCCAAGGAATGTGAATCCTGCCAATGCTAGAAACCCACCTGTTAGGGCATGTTATGAGTGTGGTAGTACCGACCATGTTAGGCCAGCTTGTCCTAGATGGAATAGGGTACAAGGACCGGGAGGAAACCGTCCAAACCAAGTTGTTGCTAATAATGAGGGTCAGGGTCGTGGAATCCAAGGGAGCCAAGCTAGGGGTAGGACATTCATGTTGGGAGAAGAGGAAGCTCGACAGGATCCGAACATTGTGACGGGTACGTTTACTTTGAACAAGCACTTTGCCACTACCTTATTTAACTCTGGTGCCGACTATAGTTTTGTTTCCACTACCTTCATACCTCTGTTAGGCTTAAAGCCCAGTGACTTAGGTTTCAAATATGAGATTAAAATAGCTAGCGGGCAGCTAGTAGAGATTGATAAGGTTATTAAGGGTTGCAAACTAGAAGTAGAGGGTCATATCTTTGACATCGACTTAATACCTTTTAGACATGGGAGTTTTGATGTGATTATAGGTATGGACTGGTTGTCTAATTATAAGGCTGAGATAATTTGCCATGAAAAGGTAGTAAGGATACCACTACCGGATGGCAAGGTGCTTATAGTAGCAGGAGAGAGACCGGATGAGAAAGCAAGACTGTTGATAAGCGCTAAGGCTAGTGATAAGAAACAAGAAGAGATTGTTGTGGTTAGAGATTTTTCTAAGGTATTTTCGGATGACCTATCTGGATTACCGCCTATTCAGGAAATTAAATTTCGAATTGAGTTAATCCCTAGAGCAACGCCGGTAGCAAAGTCTCCTTATCGTTTGGCACCTTCTGAATTGGATTAGAGGAGTTGTGGGACAACGCAAGGAAAACTCCAGACAAAGGTTTCAACGACCAAGTTCATCGCCTCCTTGGGAGCGCCTGGTATTGTTCGTTAAGAAGAAGGATGGTTTCCTTTAGGAATGTATTGACTTTAGAGAAATTTTTTTTTTTTTTATATTTTTGTTTTTTTATGTCTTTTTCTTACTCTAAATTCTGAGCCCGTTGTTTTGCTTCTGCCTTTCCGTTAGTGCTCCGATGCTTAACCCGGAAACCGTCAATTCCATATCCTTTGAGACGTAATGATGAAAGGCGCCATGAAAAAAGCTAACGACAAATTGAGAAAATTCTACGTAATATTTAAAGGATTTGCGTTTTGAAATTAGCTACGGATGCTTTGATTCTTATGCCAAAATTTGCCTCGACTCTTAAAGCTTCTTTAATTGGAAACAAGAAAAATTTAGTGAAATGGCTAGAAACTCTATTAAATGACATTGCTCGACGGTCTCCTTAAGAAGTTACTCGAAAAAACTTGGAGACCCTGGGAAAGAAATTTCTCATCCATGTGGATTTTCCCGGAATGGAATGAGTGTCTTAGCCTTTGGCGATTTGGCGCTAGGCATAAATCTCATGCCTCTTATCCGATTGTGGAAAAACTTTTCTCTTCAGAGCTCACTCCTACTTGTATGACTCTTGAACTTGTAGACCGTTCGATTACCCAACCGATCGGTATCGCCGAAGATGTCTACCTAAAAGTAGGAAAGTTCAAATTCCTGGCCGATTTTGTAGTAGTAGACTTTGTTGCGATCCCGTTGTACCTAATTTCGGGAGATCCTTCTTAAAAACCGGACGTACTTTGATTGATGTTTACGAAGGAGAATTAACTTTTTGTGTTGGAAAAGAAGCCGTAACATTCAATCTTGACCAAACTTCGAGATACTCCTCTAATTACGATGATATGACGGCAAACCGAATCGACGTCATTGAAATGGCTTGTGAGGAGTATTCTCAAGAAGTTCTCGGTTTCTCCGATGTGATCGCAAGTGGCAATCCCACTCCTTATTATGACCCGATCGTTTCTACCTCTTCTCCGACTCTCACTCCCTTCGGGGATAGTGATTTTCTTCTTGAGGAAGTCGATGCTTTCCTCGCTCTTGAAGATGATCCAACTTCACCGGAAGTTGATGACTCTTATTATGACCCGGAGGGGGATATTCTTCTTCTTGAAGCATTTCTCAATGATGATCCATCATTACCCCCTCCCACTCAAGGAAACTATTTGCCTGAAATTCGAAAAGAACTTAAAGTTTGTGAAGCTAAAACTGATAAATCTTCAATTGATGAACCTCCCGAAGTCAAACTCAAGGACTTACCTCCTCATCTCGAATACGCATTTTTGGAAGGTGACAACAAGTTGCCCGTCATAATTGCTAAAGACTTGAGTGTCGAGGAAAAAGCCGCTCTCATAAAGGTTTTGAAGTCACACAAGCGAGCCATCGCTTGGAAAACTTCCGACATCGAGAGGTTATTAACCCGGAAATTTAGTATCAAAGCTTCTTATGATCTCATGGATACAAACTTGTGGTTTCAACACCAAAGACGGGTTAATCAAATATCACGCTGTCATACAAAATGATGTTTCCCCCAAAATCTTTCAACCATAACATCAACTCACTAAAATTTACATCTAAACCAATTACCTCCCCCTTTATTTAAACTATATAATCCCCCATCATCCCTCTAACCAACTATCAATTAACTTTCATTTATACTCAAATCACTCCCACCATCCTTCACCCTCCAACCACTAAATTAAACCCATAATCCCATTCAACTTTTCCCACCCACCCACAAAAACAAAAAACAAAAACACAACCCCCCAACAAACAACCCACCCCCACCCAACCCCACCCCCAAGACCACACAACCACACACCCAACCCACACCAAACCAACCCAACACCACAACCCCCCCCACCACACACAAACCCAACCACCCCCCAACCCAAACCCCACCACCCCCCAACACAACACCATCACTCTAACATACCTCACAACAACCACCATCACCCAACACACAACAATATAAAAAAAAACAACATATATAACACACAACACACATCTATCACCATCTTACACACCCTTCATCTCTATACACCACACCCACATTCTCACAAAACAACACCCCATCACATCTCATCCTACAATCTCACCAACACACTCAACCCAATCACTCACACACTAACACTCAACTCAAAACACACTACACACACAACACCCCACAAACATACCATAATACCCAACAACACCACCAACTACCCACCAACCACCATACACACATACTAAAAACAAATACCATCAATCCACCATACACTCCCATATCATTCCCAATAACCCCTCCTATATATAAACACCCTCAAAACACCAACAATACACACCCTAATACACAAATAAAAAACAACCTCATACAACCCTAAACACACCCACCCCCCCAACCACACCCCCCCCCCCATATATATCTCCCCCACCCCCCACCCCCCAACCCCTCAACCCACCCCCCCACCACCCCCCCACCCACAACTCACCACACCCCCACTCTCATATATCTACCACTCATCAACTAAACTACATCCACATTACATATACTATATCTCACCACACTAGATATACTCAAACACATAACCTGAGATAATATAATGCTCTCACATCACCATCACATAAACCCACACACACACAGATCACATAACACTAAACACTACTCTCATGGATAATACACACAACACAACATCACAGTTCAAACTGTACATCCGAAGATAGATATCCCATAAACCCTCTCCTATATACAACACATCTCAACAATCAAACTACATCTTCAACTTGAGAAAGAGACATCATCCACTCACTCAAAGTGCAACATACTATCAAAAACAAAATGTAATGTTAGTTTAGGTTAACACAGACCTAACTATTATATACCACACAATCAGAATACACCATATAAACCCAGATACATCTACAATACCCACTTCTAATGACATGTCATCAACATACAACCCAAATGCCTAACTACAGCTCAGTAATCACACAAACGACTTAATCACACTGCAGCTACTTACATAGCATCACACTACCTAACCGATACTCGTAGAGATATCTCTTCCTATGAGATATGGAGTGTGTGTGTCTCGCTCTCTCTCGCTCGCAGCGCACCTCATCCTCTCAGAGCTCACTCCATATGTAGAGTGCACTACCCATATCCCACTGCCTGTCCTATCTGTGTCACAGAGAGAGTGTGTGTGTGTGTTTCCATATGTCACCCATTACCACTCTCGCCCCCCCCCAAAAACCTCCTCATAGGTCCCAAACATCCACACTCGCTCGCACTCACGTGTATCCTCCCAACCATTCTATAACTACTACTCAAACTTCTTTTACCCCACAACTCTATCACTAACACTGTACTTATCCATCCCCTCCCTACCCCCCCCCGCCATCACTCCATCTCTATGTACTTACACTCCCTCACATAGATGAGTATATGTATCTATGAGAGATTTAAATAAAATTCCCCTACATTATCAATTGAGCTCGCTCGCTCTCTCTCACTCTCTCGCTGCTTACCATATCATAACACATACTACACCCCACTGTCCTCCTCTCCCCCTAAACACACACTGAGTATTAACCCCCTAAATGATAACATGCGGATCCACAAACACGTGTGTGAATATACGTCTCATCTCCGACATTAGTGTCTCTCTGAATCCCCATGACATCCTGTCTGACGTCTACTAACAATGTGATAATCATTCCACACAAGTGTCTCACCATCTAATCCTATCACTCCAGTATCCACTGTACATAACTATGTGATCCACACTCAATTTTTTTTCTCTAAACCTATGTTAGTCGCCCCCTCCCCTCCCCTCCCTGTGTACCCACTCCAGACGTCCACACTCTTAACTAGAGAATACATTACTTCACTCCATAACTAGTTCCCCCCCTCTTCAAAGTAATTTAGCTCGACACCATACTCGACCATTTTCTAACGTCCCCTCTAAAATCTGTCCACAGAGTATCTTCCCTATAGACGCCTCGCATACCACTTGTGCCTCATAAACTCACTCCTCCCTATATCCTGTCTACAGTACCAGACATCAAAATCTCCACCCTCTTAAGATACTGCTCTATCACCAAAAGACTTGTGAGTGTCAGTTCTCCAACTCAAACTATTGTGTTGTCCACTTCCACAGACTCCTTTAACAACTGCTCTCTATATCTATCCCTGTGCCTCCACAGACCCACACATTTGATTAGCACTCCTCTCCAAATACACCCCAAGTTGTTTGTGTGCCTCCCAATGCACATGTCCCAACTTTCTCTCCTATCACATCAGATAGTTTCTATTTCCAGACTAGTAGTCCAGTGTGCCCCAAGTCAAGTAGTCTGTGTTCCAGAAAGATGTAGATAGTAGAGAGAGACAGTGTGTGTGTGTGTGTATCACATAGAGAACCACTCTGCTACTGACACTATGTTCTCACCTATATAGATGAGAGATGTATAATGATAGTGCTCAAAAGATATAGTAGAGAGAAGAGACTCTCTCTCAGAGAGTTGTTGCTTGTGCACCCTGAACCTACCCCTTACACTCGTCTACAGCTGTTCTCCCCCTATCTCCTGTACAGCATTCGTCTGAGTCTCTCAAACAGACTTCTGCTATGATATATCTAGACAATTGTGTCGCACCTAGAGAGTAGATAGATGTTCCCTATACATCAATCCGTGTGTGTGTGTGTGAGACCCATCTCCTCCATCTCATCTGTCAAAACCTTATCCAACTACACTTGTCAAACCCCTCCCCCACCAAGTATTTCCATGCGCCCCACCCTCAATAAGAACGCAATCCCTGTCCCCCGTGACTTATGAGTACTTACACTCAGACTACCTGTCACAACATCCTTAACTCCATGTCCCCCCCACGATGTCGCACGTAATCATCGTCCACTGCCCCCAGATTCCAAGTGTATTTTCCCCAAGACTGTCTTTATACCTACTGATACCACTCAGCGTCTACTCGCCACCTCGTTGCACACTCTATGTGTCCCATACGCACTCGCAGAGTCATAAGTTATTCCAACTCCATCTATTGATATTCTCAGTAGACAGTATCAGATAAGACCACATAATCAACTACTGTCGCGTCTCACCACCCCGCGACGCTGTCTGTACCTACCATACATGCGTCACTCTGTCTCACCCCCCCGAACTAAAAGCTCCATCTAGCAATATGTACTATCACCTGTGCAACACTCCTATACTACACTCCATCAGTCTCCAAACTGTGTTCCTGTGCTAGAGAAGAACTGTGCGTAACGGTTGTCCCCACTAAACTGTTATCGTTTCAAACTACTCTAGTGCCCTCTACTCTAGTATGTCCCATGATACGTCATCGACTAGAAACCCACTCATAAGTTCCAGCTATAGAAACATACTATTAACAATAGATCAACCCCTGTGATGATGCCACTCAGCATCTACATACGCACCTCACATTGTGTACTAATACACATACGTATACAACAGTATAAAACTTAAGTCTCACATCTACAAATGTTGCGATGAGTCTCCCTCGTACCATATCACACACATCTCATTAGAATAACTTGTCTGCATCCGCCCACCATAACCCACTACAAGGTCCTCACTCTCCTAACACACCCTCCTAACACTATACTCCTTTTCAACATATAATCCTCGTGAAAATCACTAGTGTCCACTAGTCGCCCTCTCTCTCTGTCTCGTTTCTTCCATCCTCTTACAAAAGTTACTGAACCGACAAACACTCAGTAATTGTTCTCTCATTCCATATATAAAGAAAGAGTATAAGAAATATCTCAATGTTATTCGCCAATCCACAAACCCGCCAAGTGTTAAAATCAATAAATATCATAAAATATCATTACCACGTTAAACTAAATAACTCGTCAGATCACACGGACAAATCTATCCACCCTCATTACAACACTAGAAATGTTTTGTTAGTAATTAGTCACTAAAAACTCACAGACGTGCCTAAACTTGACCTCCACCCTGACAAACAACTAGTGTCCGCAGAACCTCAAAATTCTTGCCCCAACCATGCACAACTAGATGTCGCAACCAATAATGCCTGACCTAAATCCACGCGCAAAACAGACCCCAAATCTCTAGAACCACTATATCCGTGATAGAGACTTATCCCCCTACACGTTCTAAGTCCTACCCCCGCCTGTCATTGTCTTCCACACAACATCCGCTCTAACCCTCCACGAAGACGCTGTGCGAGCACCCAAGTATCACGAATCGACCTACATATCGTGCAAAGTAGAATCCGTATCGAGAATAAGTGCATGAATTGTGACTGCCGATGCGCGTCTGCTATAACGAAACTCATAGCCCACTACATAAATCACAACACTACACGTCTCTCTACCCCCCCAATAAAAAACAAACCTAAAACCAATATCACACAATACAAACTATATATATTACCCAAAAATTGTAAAAGAAATCTTGTTAAATACCGTTTATCCACCTATATACACTCTCGTAATTTCCACACTCGAGTCCGCAGTAATGTCAGTAGAGCAGATCTCTTTTGGAGACTACTTCCGCTCTACTGTGCTCTGCAAGCGCTATGACTTCTGACCCAGACACTGCACTCCTCGTGAGCGCAATACCAGTGTCAGACTATTGCTCTCTCCATTCTGGATAAGGCTCGCATCTCTACATGCGCTCTCACAAACTTCCAAATATCTACTATGCTCCCATTCTTAGAAAATATTATTATCAATAAGGTCACTATAGTCTAAAAATGTAGATACTTAAATTAATACGTCCCACCACTAGGGCATTTAATGGAGAATTCACTTTAAAATTCCACAATGAGACATCTAGCTTCCCGTTCAAGTAGCAAAAATTTCTAGACTAGTATACACATGTTATGAGCTCGAGTACTATGTTGTCTCCAAAAAGAATGCTGTCTCTATATTATAATCTCGAAGTTAAAATTAGTCATCAGGTGCGATGTCTCTAATGTCGCGCTCGTGTAAATAACTTGATATTCATACTAATTGTTTTATTCGCTCCTAGATCTAGTTTTGTGTAGTAGATTTGTCTAGTGTGCGCGATGTGTGTGTGTGTTGTGTGTGTGTGGTGCGTGTTAAAGTGTGTGTGATAGAGGGGGTGAAAGAGTAGATAGAGAAACAAGAATCGCAAGATCTCTAGAAAAGCTCGAGCTCTCTCGTTTTTTTAAAATGTGGGCTGAGAGCGTGTAAAGAGTTAGTAGGTATGCGCGTCGCTACAAGATTCACTAGAGCGATTGACACGCGTGGCATGCGCTTAGATCTCTAGTCTGAGTAGAAGCTGAGCATAGCTTAGAGACGAAGTCAAGAGTCAGAGCAGATATTGATAATATCAAGTGAGCGGCTTGGCATCTTGCCGTCTCGACAACGCTGTTGCAGCCTTCTTAAATGTCGAGGGTTTACATGGCATCAATATTAGGTTTAATATTAAGTTTGAATTAATAAATGATTCTTTTTTTGCTAAATTTAATTGCTTGTTGAATTTGATATTCTATTTTAAGTTTTTAAATAAGTTATGTGTATACGGGAAACCTAAGAGTTTATGAAACCTAAGGTCCGTGAGTCCCGATACTAGTCTCTGCCTGGGGTTATTATTTGGTACTGTCAAAAGCCTGTGTCACTTAGCCACAAGGTTGGGAGTTACCGAGACGAAATAGTGCTACATGGGATGATCTCGCCTTTCAAGTCATTATTCTCGGGTGGAACGTGATAGCATAGAATTTGACAAAAACATTGATCCCATGGTTGAAATTCAAAAAAAATAAGCAATTCAATCCTAGATATAATAATTGTCGGGAGTGAAAAGTTCACAAGTTGCAAATATGAGTAGTGTTAGCATCTTAACTGATATTTAACAGTGATTTCGTTTTAAGCTTGGTTTGGAGCTAGTGAAAAGTCGGGAACGATGAATTTATCCTTTTTGGGGCATTCTCGGATCGAAATGCATCTTGTTCTATGATCCCTAACGGTTATGAAAATAACAAAAGTCAAATTAGTTAGTTGCTAAAAGTATATATATATATATATATATATATATATATATATATATATATATATATATATATATATATATACACACACACACAAAAATATTAGGAATAAGTGTATATCTTTAAAAATGGTAAAAACGGGGCTTTTCGAAGCTATTGATTCTTTAATTCCCCTCGATGAACACTTAGCTACTTTTCGAGGTAATTAGTCGAGGGGGATCGAGATTCTTAGTTTTCTAAGTGCTTACCTATAGCATTGCGTGAGGACACGACAATATCCTAGTATGGGGGATTTTGGTATGTGTTTAATTACACATACCTTTATCCGCTAAATCCGGACTTAAATGACTAAAAACGTACCAGAAATACATTGTATTTGTATGTTTTGCATTTGTATTGTGCAGGTAATGGATATCTAAGAAAAGGACAAAAATAGAAGCCAAATCGACAAAACCGAGCACGAGAACGGAAAGAGCGTAAAGAGAAGTCAAAATCAAAGCCAAGTTAAAAAGTCAAAGTCAACCTTGGGAAGTGGATTTGGAAAGAGCATCGAAAACTGAACCTGAAAACCTAAACTGCCAAAAGTGGGCCCACCCGTACCCACCTAGTGGGCCTAGGAAAGCCCACTTATATCTTATAAGCCTAAAGCCTTAATAAAAGCCCAACACCATTTTTATCTATACCCGGCCCAACAACACTAGCCCAACACCACCTTTTATAAACACTCCCGTTACCCTTTTAAAACTCACCACCATTAGTCCTTAAAAGGACTAACAGTGTAATGCCAACCCAAACTCCAAGGACCTTTAATGCAAACACTCATATAACGTTGAGGGGCCATTTTTGACAACCCACTAAACTCGTACCCTGCACCAATCAAACAAACAGGATAACCCCTTTTCCCGCTAAACCCCATTTTCACTGTTTACCCTCCATCTCCAAAATTACTCTTACCCCGAAGTTAATCCCACTTAAACCCCCTTCTAGAAGCCAATAATGATGCAATGAGTGATGTATTTGGGCTCTGACATGTTGGCGATCTAAGGCAATCATTGGGGAATGATTGCGTGGAAAACATCCAAGGGCTAAGATGAATCAAAAGAAGCACAAATATGATTTGAAGGGCCAAGATTGATGCTGCTTTTCCTCTCACACAAGAAAACCAAGCCAAGGATCTAGGTCCTTCTATTCGGCCTATAAATAGAGGGCTTAACCCTTGTAGTGAGAGAGTTTTTATATAGATTGTTTAGTCTCTTTTTAATGTATTTTCATTTAAGTTTTTTAAAGTTATTATGTATTTCAAATTCCTTGTAAAAGTTTAAGTTTGTAAAAGTTTAAGTTTTTAATGAAATTTTAAGGTTTGTGTTTTAAGTTTCTGTGTTTGATCATTTTATATAACCTGTTAATCTTTGAAAAGCTATGAAACAGCTTATGGATCTCTCCTAAAAGCTTCACTAAGATTTTTGTTTCTTGAATCAAACCTTATTTTACTGTTTTATCACTTTTATTTACTGTTTTAATCTTAAAAATAAAAAAAAAACACCAAAAAATATATAAAGAATATCTCATGGAGCATGGTGTATTTTGTATGGCCATGGGTTAGTGCTTATGTGGATAAGCTATAAAATTGTGATAAGTTGTTTTGGGTCTTGAAATTCATAAGAAAAAGCTTGGACCTTTGTAAGTTTCATTTTTCCATTTATAACTTATTTACTATTCAACTGCTTATTTGTGCTTA
This sequence comes from Tanacetum coccineum, assembly GCA_026074375.1. Classification (NCBI taxonomy): domain Eukaryota; kingdom Viridiplantae; phylum Streptophyta; class Magnoliopsida; order Asterales; family Asteraceae; genus Tanacetum; species Tanacetum coccineum. The sequence goes on from BQNB010002342.1 coordinate 106,728, forward strand.
TATTTGCTTATTTTTGTTTGCTTATGATGTTTAATGCTATTTATGCTTGTTTTATAGTTTAGAAATAATTTGATTGAGTTTTCATATAAACTGTCTTAAAGTAGCTTATAAACTTGCATAATCTGTTTCAGCTTATTTTAGTGCTTATTTGTTATTGAGATTTGCTTAATATTGTTTGTTTTACTTATTTAACATCTGGTCTTTTGAATGTGTGCTTGAAATAAGCATTAATCTTCTTAAAAAGGTAAAAACTGTTTTAAAAGGGGTGTTTGGTTTAACCTGTTTTATGGGTCAAAATGGGTAAAAATTGCATCTTTACTCTTGGGTCAGTTTAGCTTAGCTTAAATTAGTCCAAAATTTTAGTTTGTTTAAGTATTTAAGTGTTAAATCTCATTTTCAAGGTTTTAAGAGTGCATTGTTTGAAACTGTTATGTTATAGCTTATTTTAGTTGCTTATTTGATTGTGCTTTTGCTTATTGTTGTTTTTGTGTTTATGCATGTGTTAAAAGAGGTTAGAAACCAAAGCAAATAGCCTGCATTGTTTGCTTTGTGTTTTACCAAAACTGTCAAAAAGTGCTAAGTGGTGAAAATTTTGAGAAATGGCTTTTTCATTTGCTTATTGTTGCTTATCCTGAATTTCAAACTCCCTTTTGATTGATGATATAAGTTCTTTGAGGTCTAAGCTTAATCTGTTTGTAGGTTAAAAGTCCATAAGGATCTGTTTGTTTGCTTATTTTTAAGCTCAAAAGTGGTGATTTGTTATGATTGCAAAAGTTTGTAAAAATTTGTCTAAGTGTTGAATCTGTGTGAGATGCCCTTTTCATGAAGCTTTTTAAGTGCTTATTTGAATTTCAAAATGCTTTTTCATTGTTGCTTATTGTAGCTTTTTGGCCATTCTTCTTAGTGGTATAAGCCACTAAGCCATAAGGATCCTTTTGCTAGCTTATTTTTAAGCTAGAAAAGTCCCTCTTGGCCTTTTGGCTTAACAGTTTTGGCCAAAAAGCTATTTGCTTATTTAGGCTTATTAGCTTATTGTTTTTGCTTATTCTAGGTTTAGTTTAGCTTATTAGGTTAGATTAAGCCCATTTTAGCTTATTCTCTTTAGTTTAGAGCTTATTTGCTTATTAGCTTAAAATTTCTAAGTTTTATAGCTTTTTGATTAAAATGCCATTCTAGCTTATTGTAGTTGCTTATTTTTGTTCCTAAGTACTTTTTAGATATGCCCTTTTATCTGTCTTAGTTTATTTAAGTTTTCATTTTCTTATTAGTGCTTAATTTGCCAAACAATTAGCAATTTTTAAGGGTTAGTAAAGTTAAGCTTATGCTGTCCCCTTAAACTGCTTATTGTGTGCTTATTTTTGGTTTATAAAAAAAGTGTTTTTGTAAAAGTTTTATTTTTAATTCCTCTAAAAAGTTGTAAAAAAATGGCAAAAACAAAAACATTTAGGATTAGGGGAAGTCCTAGGTGAGCAAGGCTCGATCCCGGGACCTCACCCTTATCACCAAATGTTTTTGCACAACACACACCACTCCTCTACCACTCGCCCTTGGGTCTTTTTCGGTTTATATTTGCAAAATTAATTACTTATACACATTTTGAGCTCTTTTGTATAATAAGCTGTTTTAGCTTATTTCACAGCTTATTTGATAAGCTGTTTTCACCAGCTTATTTTTATTAGATTCTACATAGTTCAAGTTACTTTTGTATTTTTTTAGATTTTTTATTAAATAGTTTAGTATTTTTAAACATTTAATTTCATTAAAATCGTTTTTAATTCATAAAAAATTATAAAAAAGTAAAAAAAATATAATTCTTCTTTAGAAAATTTTCTTTTAACATTTAGGACTTAGGAAAATTAGATTTACTTTCGTAGGGTTAAAATTGCAAAATTTGGATTTTTAAAGAACGGGATTGAATCCCGTTCATGTTTTTAGTGTTTTAAGCTTAAATCTCTCCCGTTTTTGGTCTAGTTTTCTTTGTTCTAGCTTTTTAGTCAATTAGGATCTTATAAAAAACCAAAAAGATTCTTTTTAGGATTTAATTTTGTTAATATTAAGTTTTTTAATCCTGTTTAGGATTCCGTTTTGCGATTTAGTTTAAATAGTTTTCCTTATTATAGTTTTTTACGTTTTTGCCTTAATTTTCCGTAGATTTAGATAACAAATCATAATCTTGTTTCAATCAAGCATCGATTCTCAACGACTCTCGACTTTCAATTGCATCCTCGTTGAGGATTACGACCCGGGAATCATACTTCCGGATTTACTATAATTGAGCTTTTTTTATTCTTATCTCTTCTATTATATATTTATAGGTTATATATTTATATATATATTATATATATATTATATAGATATATTATATATATTTTATATATATATTTATATTACTATTAACAAAATATGTAATCAAGAGTTGTATATTAGGGTTTTTCCGTAGTGTATAATAGGAACCCTACGCCATTGTTAGAGATATCAGTTTCATAATCATGTTTTCATAGTTTATTATTCAGTTAACCTGGCAGAATATGCAATCAATATATATTCAAAGTTTAGTATACATTGTTCTTCTTAGTATTACAAGTTAGATTCCACATAACTTGTAGTATTCATAATCATTGTTTCTCATATAGTTAGTTTGAATCTATTCAAGTTAACTAAGCCTTAAAAAGCTGAGATGATCTATTCATTAGGACTCATAAGTGGTATCAAAGCTTGTAGAGAAACTATGAATAAGAATAACTCAACCAGATCTAGATCTTCTACTACAATACAAGATGTCTGGTGAAAGAAACCTGCACCTCAAATGGTATAGTAGAATCTCCTCATGTGGTGCTTCTATAAAACTTACCTATCCTCAAGAAAGGTGATACACCCTTTGGAGCGATGTGGATGGAGCAGTACTCTCTAACAGCTGTTTATGCATTTGTGGCAAGTAATCATGAATGGCGATGAACCTGTGCAAACAACAAAAGATAAATATGGTGTTGAAACTGAAGTACCTCCAAAGACTGCCCAAGTACTATTACAAAGACAAAGAGAAAGAAAAGCTAAAAGTACTTTGCTTTTGGCTATTCCTAATGAATATCAACTGAGGTTCCATGGTATAAAGGATGCAAAAACTCTGTGGGCTACTATCAAGAGTAGATTTGGTGGCAATGTTGAATATAAGAAAATGCAAAAGACTGTTTTGAAGCAACAATTTGAAAACTTTTATGTATCTGACACAAAAGGCTTAGATAAAGCATATGATAGGTTTCAAAAACTTATCAGCCTTCTAGAAGTTCATGGTATAGCTTTCTTTAATGAAGATGCAAATTAGAAATTCTTAAGAGCTCTACCTTCATCATGGAATAATGTTGCTTTAATTATGAGGAACAAAACTGGTATAGATGATTTGGATATAGATGATATGTACAATAACCTCAAAGTGTTTAAAGCTGACATCAAAAGTTCATCTGGATCATCTTCAAACTCTTAGAATGTGGCCTTTCTCTCTGAAGAAGACACTAACAGTATTAATGAAGTTAATACTGCTAGTAGTTTTCTACTGCATCAGGCCATAATTCTCAGGGACATGCCTCTTCATCAACATATACTGATGATCTAATGTTCTCATTACTTTGTTAATCAGTCAATAGTCCACAACTGGATGATGAAGACTTAGAGCAGATTGATCATGATGATTTGGAAGAAATGGACCTTAAATGGCAGGTGGCCATGCTTTCTATGAGGGTAAAGAGATTCTATAAGAAGACTAAAAAGAAGCTAATCTTTAATGGCAAAGAACCTGTAGGTTTTGACAAAACCAAGGTTGAATGCTTTAACTGTCATAGAAAGGGTCATTTTGCCAAGGAATGTAGAGCAACAAGAATGAAGATGCAGGGTATAGGAGCAGGGACAACACTAGAAGGACTGTACCAGTAGAGACCTCTGATGCATTGGTTGTTCAGGTTAATGCTTTGATTGTGCATGATGATTGGGATATGGATTGTAGTTATATAGTCAAGATGAACCAACTGATTTGCTCTTATGGCCAACACTTCAGGATCTGACACAAAGGTACAATCTTGTTCTAAAAACTGTGTTAAAACATATGAAAAACTTCAAAAATAGTTTGATGAACAAAGACAAACTCTTAGTAAGGCTAATCTAGAAATTGTAGCTTATCAGTTAGGCCTAGAATCTGTAGAGGCACAGTTAGTTGTTCATCAGAAAAATGAAGCTGTCTATGAGGAAAAGATTGCAGTATTAGAGTTTGAAGTAAAAGATAAAGGTAATGCTGTCAGTAGACTTACAAATCAGTTAGAACAAATTTGAAAATAAAAAGAAGATTTGAAAGCTAAACTAGAACAGTTTGAAACATCTTCTAAAAACTTAAATAAACTGATTAATAGTTAATTAAGTACTAAAGATAAAAAATGGTCTGGGTTAGCGAGATAAATTAAATGAAAGTGATTAGGAGTAAATAAATAGTATCTTTGATAGTCGTTTAAGTGATGGTGATGACAATCAAACAAATGATATGTTCAAAAAGAGTAATAAATATCATGCAGTTCCCCCTCCTCTCACTAGGAACTACATGCCTCCACTAGCTGACTTATCTTTTGCAGGATTGGATGATTCTGTTTATAGGCCTACAACAAATAAGGCTAGTGCTAGTGTGTCTCAAGTTGAAACAAGTATCACTCCACCTAGCCAATACTAGTGTAGAAATGCCTAGAGTTGAATCTGTTAGGCCTAGTGGAGTTATCATTGAAGATTGGGTTAGTGATGATGATGAGGATATTTTTCAATCTAATGATTCTCAAACAATAGTCAAACCTAGTTTTAAAAAGATTGAGTTTACTAAAGCTAGGAATGAACACACGAGTAAATTCTGATAAACCAAGATGTAAAACCTGGATGGTCACTCAATCTTCTAAGGTAAATTAGCAGAGCAACTGAGGATTGGAATGGATGGGAAAATGAATACTCAAAAAATTGGTGTTAAGGATTTTGGGTTCTACAAATAAAGCACTATTTTGTTTGTGGGCAGATGTTACAGCCATTAAGTAAAAGACTATGTATTTTTTCATGAAAAACGAGAATGGCTTTAAAAAGGTCTGTTTTGCAAAGTATGGGAAAGGATTTATAGTCAAAGGGAAAATAGACCAGTTGGAACAAACACTAATGAATAAATCATCAAAATAAATGCTGTCGTTCCCTCTACTAAGTCTTACTAGGTTGGAAGGAAATACAGTTATACTGTCCAAGCAGTATGTTTAATACTGGCTACCTAAAAATAGAGTGAATGTTTCAAAATCAAAAATAAATACTTTTCCTAAGTCACATTCACCTATTAGAAGGCTTTTTACTAAATAAAAATATCTTAATACCAAGGCGTTTCAAAGGAAAAAGTTAATACTGTTAGAGTAAATGGTGTTAATACTGTTGGGCAAATAGTAGTTAGTACTGTTAAGGGAAATGGGGTCACTGCTGTTAAGGCCTCAGCAGGTTGTGTTTGGAGACCTAAAATGACTGATTTAAACAATGGCTCCAAAGACAATAGTGGATCATGGATGTCAAAAAGATGTAAATTATTGATCACAAGGCAGCTAAGTCAATAGTGGCTTGGGTCCCCAAGAGAAACAGACTCTCTTATTTTGTGAGGAATCCACACAACAAGCTTTTTTTTAATAGTTACAAAGGATGTTTGACAGTGGATGCTTCAGGCATATGACAGGGAAACTAAAGCCTCTTTTACTTACTTGACTATCATTATATTGATGGAGGTTTTGTTTGCCTTTTGGTGAAGTACTAGAGGTGGTAAGATAATAGATATTGGTAAGATAAGAACTAATAAAATAGACTTTGAAGATGTGTTTTTTGTGAAGGAACTGAAGTTTAATCTTTTCTCTGTCTCATAAATGTGTGACAAGAAAAACAGTGTTCTTTTCACTGAAACTGAATGTCTTGTTTTGTCTCCTGACTTTAAGCTAATTGATGAAAGTCAAGTACTGCTTAGAGTCCCCAGGCACAAAAACAATATGTTCAGTTTGATTTAAAAGAAATGTTGTTCCTACTGGAGATTTAACTTGTTTATTTGCAAAAGCCACAATTGATGAGTCTAAGCTATGGCATAGGAGGCTGGGTCATGTGAATTTTAAAACAATGAATAAACTTGTGAAGGGAAACCTTGTAAGAGGTCTTCCTTCAAAGACTTTTGAAAATGACCATACTTGTGTTGCTTGTCAGAAGGGAAAGCAACACAAAGCCTCCTGTAAGACCAAACATGTGAGCTCTATCAGCCAACCTTTACAGATGTTGCATATGGACTTATTTGGACCAACATCTGTAAGGAGTATCAACCATAAGACCTATTGCCTTGTAGTGACTGATGACTTTAGTAGGTTTAGCTGGGTTTTCTTCTTAACCACAAAGAGTAAAACTAGTAGGATTCTTAAGAAATTTATAACAGAAGTAGAAAACTAATTAAACCATAAGGTTAAAGTAATCAGGTCTGATAATGGGACAGAATTCAAAAACAGAGAAATGGATGAATTCTGTGGGCAAAAAGGGATAAAAGGGAAATATAGTGTTGCTAGAACTCCACAACAAAATAGAGTTACTGAGAGAAAGAATAGGACCCTGATTGAGGCAGCTAGGACTATGCTAGCAGACTCCACTTGCTTCTACCTACATTATTTGGGCTGGAAGAGTTAATACTGTTGTTATGTCTTGATATGGGTTCTAGTGACTAAGCCTCATAACAAGACACCATATGAACTTATTATTGGCAGAACACCAAGCACAAGTTTCATGAGATCTTTTGGATGTCCTGTTACTAACCTAAATACCCTAGACATTTAGGATAAGTTTGTGGAAGGCGAGGAAGTCTGTTTTTTTAGTTGGTCTCTGTTTATAGAAGGCTTTAAGTGTATTTAAACTCTGAAACAGAAAAGTGAAGAGAATTTTGCATCGTAAACTTTTTTGAAATAACAAAATGTTGCAGGAATATGATCCATAACTGGCTTTTGATATCGGAATTCCTTAACAAATTCTATGAATTATCAACCAGTTACTACAGGGAATCAAACTAACAAAAATGCAGGTGCACAAGAAACTAATGGCAATACAGGTTTGAAGAAAAATATTGATGCAGGACATACTGAAGAAGAAAATGTGTCTACTCAACAATATATTATGTTCCCATTATGGTCTTTTATCTCTTCAAGCTACAAGAGCTCAGATGACAAGACTGAAGATGATACAGTTAATGATGTTGCTGGTAAAAAGAATGTACAAGAACCAGCAAGTGAGTATGATCAAGCCTTGAAGAATGTTTTTGTAAGTTGATGGATCATGAGAAGGAAGGCTACAGAGCAATCAGATGTTGTTAGAAAAGAGTTAAAGCTCAGTGTGATAGCCAGCTTCTTCAGGAGAAGATTACTAGAGCTAGCAGTAGTAACAATTTTAATACTGTTAGCACACCAGTTAATACTGCTAGTGCATCCAGGACTTTTAGTCCTTATTTGGCATCATGTGTATCATATTTGTTCCTTTGGTGGATCTGTTCCTTATGATGTTGGTAATCTTCCTCTTGTATCCTATAATGCTGATTGAAGGATATACTTGTACTGGCATTTTTGGCAATGCCTATGATGATCATGACTTGGAAACTCTCAATACTCCTTATGCTGATCAAAGTGTGGGTGTAGAGGCTGATTTCAACAACATGGAACCTTCCACTGTTGTCAGTCCTATTCCCACAACTAGAGTACACTCTACTCATCCTAAAGCTCAGATTATTGGGGATCCAAAGTCAGCAGTACAAACAAGGGGCATGACAAAGAAGAATTCTAGAGAGCATGCTATGATTAGCTACATCCAAAAGCAGAGAAGGACAAATCACAAAGATTTCCAGAACTGCTTATTTGCTTGTTTCCTTTCTCAACATGAACCCACAAAGATATCTCAAGCCCTTGATGATGAAAGTTGGGTTAAAGCAATGCAAGAGGAGCTGCTTCAGTTCAAGATTCAAAAGGTTTGGACACTAGTTGACTTACCTAGTGGCAAAAAGGCTATTGGTACAAAGTGGGTGTATAGAAATAAGAAGGATGAAAGGGGAATAGTTGTAAGGAACAAATCCAGACTGGTAGCACAAGGGTATAAACAAAAAGAAGGCATTGATTATGATGAGGTTTTTGCTCCTGTTGCTAGAGTTGAAGCAATTAGGTTATTTTTGGCCTTTGCATCATTTAGAATTGTCTGAAATGTACCGATGGATGTTAAAAGTGCTTTTCTCTATGGCACTATTGAAGAGGAGGTATATGTTTGCCAACCTCAAGGTTTTGTGGATCCAGAATTTCCAGAAAAAGTCTACAATGGAGATGCCTACTATGGTCTAAATCAACGCTCCCTAGACTTGGTATGAGATCACTCTTTTCCTTCTTGCTAGATACATGGATTTCATATGGACAAAAGTAACATAGACTTTTTTTTAAGAGTATCTAAGGGTGATATTCTACTGGTTTATGTATATGTAGATGACATCATCTTTGATTCAACTAAGAAGTCTTTATGTGATGAATTTAAGCAGATAATGCATAATAGGTTTCAGATGAGTCAATGGGAGAACTTACTTTCTTTTTGGTTACAAGTCAGCAGAAGAGAGATGGGATCTTCATTAGTACTGGATAAGTTATGTTGGTTAAATCATGAAGAAATTTGGCTTTTAATAATGTTTTTAGGCATTATTTCTATCAACATACACTACAAAAAACATACCCCACAAAAATACATTTTAATTAATTAAATACACACACAAAACACCACTCGACATAGGTTGAGTTCTCGACCCAAATGTCCAAAAGGTCGACCTCGACCTTGAATCCGCTATAATGACGACCGATTGCAACCTTCGATGACCAAGAGGTTGACCTCCTTTGTAGTGCACAACCATCCACAATGCAAAAGTCTTTAAAGACTTTTTGCATTTATTGCATTTAATACTTACCATATTAATGTATAAGACTTTGAGGAAAGATTTGGAGTCTATCAAGCGTTTCTAAAAAACATTTCATAAAGCTTTTATTTCAATGCAAAAAACCCTCTCAAAAGACTTATTAGAATAGTAAAAAGCTATTGATGATTTATCCATTGAAGATGCTCTTAGTTTTTTTGGGAATTGATTTGCACACTTAATTTTTTTATTGGGACACTCTTTTCTGTTCATTACATGCTTGTACAATGTGTTTTAACTGCTTGTACAATAAGTGTTCCAATCAAAAATTTGAGTGTGCAAATCACTAGCCTAGTTTTTTAATCTTGCGCAACTTAGTCCTAATTGTTATATGTCATGTTTGCACTATAGTATCATACGAAAGTTATAGAATAAGAGGAGATGAGCTAGAGAGTATTTTTCATCATTGTCAAAGTTTTCATTCCAAAAGGGAAAATAGAAATGAAAGGGAGAAATGAGTTACAATTGTAAGACACTTGTATAAATATACCCCTCCTAGATGGGTATTTATACTTATTGCTAACCCTATTCTATTTTCCTAACTTTAGTCAAACCTTGGTCAACTTTACTTAACTTTGACCAAGATAGACTTTATTGCATTATAATTACTAATAAAACAATAAACTATACAAAGACCAATTCATTTTAATAATAAACACTTTTCTTAAACCTAACAATCTCCCCCTAAGGGTTGATTATTACAGACGCTTCATCGTCGGCAGAATTGGTCTTCCATTCACAAACGATTCCCACCTTCTCATTTACTGTCGGTAACTTAGACGCTTGGATATTTCTCTTTCGAATGCTTTCATTATATCAAGATATAATTCACGTAGCCGAGGTGGTTTCTTCCAGAACTGATTTTGAAAGATTTTTAGCTTTACTTCATTCAATACTCTTTCTAACGTAGCATCACAAAATTTAACAATCTCCACCAAAAACATAACCCGTTTCTCATCTTTGTTGTTTCAGTAAATCAAACTCGTATTTGGCTTGTCTGCTATTAAGTACGATTCATGTGCTTCAATACCAGGGAATATCAGCGTTGGTGCGGTTAAGTTTACCCTGATTTGATAACTCTCTATACCCAATTGGAAATCATGAACTCTCTCTCAAATCACATGACTTCTGATGAACGTTATTAATGAATTCATCAACTTGGTTTCACGATAATTGACCTTCTTGTTCCGGCAGAGATAATACAAGTCTTCAATATCATTCGTGTTCTGGTACTTGAAGTCAGCTTTAGAAAAACTATCCAGTTTATCATTTTCTCTCATCACAATTATTTGTTCCATGAAGTCGAAACCATATAGTTTATCAGTTGTAATTCTGACAACTTATGTAATCCTATGATTGGAGAAATAGTCTTCTGGATTGTCTTTGACTTTTCTTTGATTTTGCTTGTACACTCTTTGATGCCATGAATCTTTCCAATGTTGAATTGACAGCCGTGCGTCTTCATTAAAATTCTTGAATTCTTTTCAAACCCAACGATTCATCTTTTCTTTCAGATCAGCTTCTGGAAATAATTCTGCGTGTATCTTGTGGAGTGAAAGAATATACTTCTTCTCCTTAGTATTTCCATCCTTTAGAAAGAATAGATCTTTGTTGTATAAATACCTTGGAGGTTCATTTGGATTCCTTTGTGGTCCATAGAAAACGAGAGCTTTTGGTATTGATCGTCTTATGTCCTCTTGTCTGCTTTCCCAAACTATTTGATTCTCTATAAAATTTATTGCTTGTTCCAAATGGTAGGCGTACTCTTCAGCATTTCAAAACTGATTACTCAACATATCATTCAATGTAGCCTCCATTCTTGCACGATCAAAGATAGTTGGAACACGCTTATCAACATTTTGAAATTCTGTGATCAGCTCAGGTGTTTCATCTTCAGGAATCACCTCATCTTCATCAATAACAGTTTCCTCTTCCCATGCATCCCATTCTTGTTGTTGATGTTGTTGCTTGGTTACATAAGATGTGTGTTGACCCATAGTATGTCCCGACCCATTTCTACGAATATGGGCCAATCCATTTACTATCACTACTGGGTCAGCGGGTCGTGGTCACGGACCACGTCTGGGTCGCGGGTCGCTAGAACATAGCGCCAGCATGCGCTGTCGTTAACCAAGGAGTCATACTTTGACTCTACTTATGACCATTTAATGAGATAATTAATATGACTGTTACTTATCCCATAATTAATATGACCGTTACTTATGAGGTAATTAATGTATATCGGTTATATTAATTATGGACACCAAAGGTCTTAGGGTTTTACCCCTATATAAGGAGACCCTCGTCTTCCATTCACAGAGAGGTTCTACGCTCTAAGAACCCTAAGCGACCAAGATAAAAGCTCTAGTCTATGTAACACACATATGATGGATGTATAAGGGTGTGATTAACCATCATGGGTCACCCCGACACCATGCCCAACCTTAACCACTTCATTAACTCATTACACTAGTTAACTACAATTTGGCTCAAAAGTGCAGAATTTTGGTGTAACTTTAGCCTCTTAAAACCCTTACTTGCTGACCATGATAAATGATACAAAAAATTACCTAAGTTCATTTATGAGTTTACTAACTACCTTGTGATTCCCAATTACTCATTACATGTGCAACTATCCCAAATAAAATAAAAATTTAAAACTGTCCCAATTCGGATCTGATTGCACACTAAAAAGTATGGCCCTAATTACCCTACTTAGACACACAATCAGAAGCTCTCCTTCTAGGGTTTCTTTATATACATATAGAACTTAATTACTGTAGATTGGCTAACCTTAATTCCACTTTTAAGTTAGGGTTTGACAACTTTTCTTGTAACCAATATTTAACCAACTTTCAGAACTCCAAATCATTCGAGGCCGGACTTTTTAAAAAACAGACTCTTTGAACTACAATTTAGGCACTTGAATCATATCAAAACACGTTTTTATCATCTAGATATCATCAGTTGAATACATCCCTAAATTATGCTCAACTTTAAAACACAAATTAACGCGATTCAAGCCTAACCGTTTATACCAATACGATCCTAATCAAACCCTAAACACTCTAGCATGATTAAAACATCCTTAATTATAGTAGATCTTAAAACCCTAATGATCCATCATATTTATTGTTACATGATTTATAGAAAACTAAACAACTAGGGTTAATAAACATACCTAAATCTTGATTCTTGAAACACTTAATCACCAACTTGTTATTGATAAGAAAAAATATTTTTTTTCTTCTCTTGAGGGATTCGGCGATCAAAAGGAAAAAGGGGAGAGAAAAAGTGATTTAGGGATTTATTTATCTTATATTTATACACTTAGAATCCTAATTATAGTCAAACATTGTTTCCTTTTTTCTTTTCTTTAAAACCGGCCGGATCACCCCTATATATAAATATATATTATTTATTTATTTATTTATTAAATAACTAATTATCTTCATTACCTTAAGTTTTCATAAAAACCTAAGCTAATTTGGGTAAACCTTTTTACATAAACGCAACTTACTAAACCTTCTAAAAATAACTTTTCATTTCACATTTCACTTTCTATATTTAGAAAGTTTGCTACAAACTTCCATATTTCACTCACTTAACTTATCTCCAACATAATACATTTCCCATAAACGCTTAACACAAAATCATCCAACTATTGACGTAGCATTGCATGCAACACGTCATTCCTTTCCATTATCACTATACGTGAACAAATGGAATACTCATCACCAAACACAAACGCACTCAAAATGAGATGATCATACACCTCAAAATGATATCATGCACCTATTCAAACCACTTAGCACACATATATAACACATAGCACACAAGAAAATCACACATAATGAACTCATAGCCATTTCTAAAGGTATCACTAACCCGATTAAATCACGGATGTCACAGGAAACCCTCCGAGAGGAAATCTCATACCGAGATTGAAGCGTAGCAGACGTCCACAACTCGTCCACTAACAACTATGGATACTATAATCCCCATCTGATCTTTCGTGTTCCCAAGTAACACAACCACGTTTCGAATTCCACTAAAACTTCACTACGTTATTTTCCTACGTTTTAACTTCTTAATTTCTCGATCCATAATCTCTACAGGTTCCTTGGAAAAATGAAGTGTCTTTTCGACCTTGATCTCATCCAATGGCACATGCAAACTAGCATCCACCAGACACTTCTTTAGATTTTACACATGAAAAGTGTCATGCATGCTACTCAACTCCTCAGGTAACCTCAACCTATACGCTACAAGGCCAATCCTTTCAAGGATCTTAAACAGTCCTACATATCTCGGTGTTAACTTACCCTTCTTTCCAAAATAAACTACGCCCTTCCAAGGCGTCACCTTTTAATAACACCTGATCACCCACCTCAAACTCTAACGGTTTAGTCTTTTATCCGCATAAAGGCTTTTTTCCCCCTTTTTTTTTGTGACGATCTCATCTCCTCTTTTGAGTTTTTCCTTTATCATTACCACCTATCAGTCCGTTTCTTGGTACTTAACTCAAGTCCAGGCAAACTACTCTCTCTAATCTCTGCCCATAGAACAAGCGACCTACATTTCCTTCTATACAAAGATTCAAACGGAGCACACCAAATGCTCAAATGATAACTACCACCAAAATCGATACACATGCCCCCATTATATCTTCTAAAGTCTGAATCATACGTTCGCTTTGTCCATCTGCTTGAGGATGCTAAACAGTACTCAAAACCCATCGCGACCTAAACTTTCTCAAGAAACATTCTGCAACTGTCTGCCAAACCACAAGGTAATCATCCATCTCAATCTGAGTTATCGTCAACCTAAGAATACCATTCCTTGCTATTATCCTCATCAATATATAAATCCTTGACCAACTTCCATCTGAAAATCCTCTTGTATTTCATGAAAATGGCTAACTTTTGGGTTGATCTATCGACCATCACCCAAATCACATCATACGCACTACTTTGACCTTGGAAATTTAGTGATAAAATCCATGGTGATTCTATCTCATTTTCACTCAAGTATCTCAGGTTGTTGTAGCAAGCCAAAAGTCTTTGACAATGCAGCCTTCACCTCTTAAACAAATCTGACAATTGCTAACATATGTAGTTATATCCTTTTCTACATGTGGCTAGCAATACATGTCTCCAAGGTTATAGTACGTCTTATCCATTCTCAGATGTACCAATTATCTTGATGCATGGGCCTCATCCATTACCATTCCTACCCATAGAACCTAAATTTGATCCATAAAGTACAAACTCTCGTCTCATTTTCTTTCCATATGTTGATCTAAACCACGTAGCCTTTCTGCGAGTACGTTCTCTTGCTTGAACGCCTCACTTTGGGCTGCCAATATCATTCCTCTTACTCGTCTTGATTTCACTCTCTCCTTTATACTCAACGCATCACCTACTACATTCACTTTATCGGAGTATCACACAAATCATTCTTCAAAGTCTGAAAAGCCTCTTCTTGTTCTATGCTTCAATCATACTTCTGATTTCTCTTAGTTAGGGAAGTAAGGGGGTTCAACAATCTAAAAAAAATCACGATGAACGTCGGTAGTAACCTGATAATCCTAAGAATAATCAACTAATTCCTCACTGCCTCACTCTTACTCGTGTCCACGTAAATATGTTATGGTTGACCACGTGACCAAGAAAGATTGCACTTCTTATTCTTCCCACCGAAAACTCACACTTAGAAAACTTAGCATCAGCTTCGTCTCCTTCCTCATGACACCAACACTAACTTCAATGAACTTCATGTTCCATAATCCTTTCGACATTGAGTAGGCCAGAATGTCATAATGAATACGATACAAACTTACCTAAGTAAACAGGTTGCAAACCTGCGCGTTTCTTTAAGTCCAAGAAAACCACTGGTGCCAATTGTTAACACCAAAAGGCATATACTGTATACTCAAAATGTCCATATCTCATCAAAAATGCGGTCCTTTGGAATGGCATCCCAAGCACTCTAACTGATGATAACCTGACCGAAAATCTATCTTTAAGAAAGGACACGCTCCTCGTAACTGATCAAACAAGTCATCTATCCTAGGGAGTAAATAACGGTTTTTGACAGTTAATTTGTTCAACTCCCTATGATCAATACACATGCGAAAAGAACCATCCTTCTTCTTTATGAATAACACAGGTGCTCCTCACGGAAAATGACTAGGTCGTATGAAACCCTTGTCTTGCAACTCTCGAAGTTGTTCAGACAATTCTTGCATTTCCAAGGGTGCTAGACGATATGGAGACTTCGTGACTAGCGTCGCTCCATGAACCAAATCTATGCGGAACTCAACTTGTCGTCATGGTGGCCATCGAAAAATCCTCCGGAAACACGTCAGTAAAATCTCGCACCACGGTTATAACACTTATCCTAGGTTCATCTATCTTAGCGTTCATTAGGGCTTTGGCGGCTCCCAAAGTACGTTCCCCATGAACTTGAAGTATCTCATCACCTTCCAACAGTATCCTAACCACCTTCTCATGACATACTATCACAAACTTCCTCTTGGACAACCAGTCCATTCCCATAATCACATCAAAGCTTCCACGACTCAACGGTATCAACGAACTCCAAGGGTTACGAATAATCGAATAGGATAACAAGCGAATATCGAGTCAAAGGATAGAATGCATATAGGAGATTCCACATATGCAAATAGATGTGGATCAAATGACATATGAATCCTTTGAAAGAAAGGATATGTATATGTACTGAGTGAAAGCGCAAATGAAAGAAAATCAACAGACGTACCACAACAAATGAACACATAAAAAAATATCAATACGAAAGACGAAAATTCTTATACCAATTATCGACTTTACTCAAAAGGTCAAATTAAATAATGTTTTTATAAAAATTAGTTTAAATTAAGAAAGTCACTTTAAGTATAAAATCATTTTAGATTATAATAAAATTGTCTTAAATGTAATCTTTGAAAAATTCATTCTGGTTGTCATAAAATCTAGAGATGGTTATCTAATAGTGTATCGTACCTTACCACTATGAATCACTTTAAACCTGCTTTTTATAATAAAATAAAATCTACTTACAAAGATCGTTTTTTACACAGTTTTCTCCAAACACCAACACAATACTTCGAAAGGGTTTTTATAATTAGACATCAATTATAAAATATGTTACTCAAACAAAGGACACTATAATACTAAAAGGGAACTAAAACACGAGTACAGGACCAACACATTCTAATGTTTGAACAAAAACTAAAGAAATGCCACGAACCAATATACTCAAAATAAAATCAAAGACGAACTCGTACAAGAAACTCCATAGCAAGACGTTACTACTCAAAGAAAACGTAAGCTCTTATCCAAAATAACGATCAATAGAGCAAACCTAAAAGCATCGATACTAACACGTCGCCAACGGGTTACGAAAACCAAGGGATATACAACTAAGAGAGTAATGATCCACACTAATATGTTAGGAACAATTAGTGCTTAAAAGAAATGTTTGATACTCATCCCAGTAATCAATGCAACGAAAAAAACACGCCTATATCCTAAAGAGCAGATTCCGAACAACAAATATCATCGAGACGTCGAATCAAAAAAATCGGTATCCTTTAATACTACAAAAGTACGATGAAGGGATGCTAAGCTTAGACTTAGGAAATCCAAACAAACAACCGAGCAAACGAGCAACCTCTATAATAGCAATACTAGGTATCCGCAATTACTAGATAGAAGGGCAAACTTACTAGTCTATACAACTCAACTAAACATATCCTCTAATTATGGTAAGATAAAATTCTCTACCCATACCACCATCTTTATCATGAATACACATAAAAGAACATATTAAACTACCCACCTTACAACCAAACACAAATAAATGCAATCACGTCACAAGTCTAACGGTGTGATGCCGTTATAATTATGTTGCCACCATAATTAGTAAGTACCCTACTACGTTCCTTTCACACGTGTACTTACTTCCAAGATTACCCATATCAATCATAATTCACATATAAGCACATATACCACATTGCACATCTTAAACCACTCCAACTTAACACATAAAGGATGCTCCATCAAATAACTACTTACTTATATCAAAATAAAATCGAAACGACATAAAGGAACGAAAGTCTCTGGCAACGACCCCAAATACGAAATATAATCCAAAAGAAATAATAATAACAAACATAACTAGGTAAAGGACGGGATAAACTTATTCTTGGGCCTCCGCTTTGGGGTGACTTTAGCCTCCGCAAGAATCACCCGACCTCCGCAGGTCCATCCCTACTCGACCGCATCCAACAAATGATCAACAATCCTATCTCCTTCGATTTCCATAAGAGGCTCCCTCTCATGACTCCTTATAACGCATAAGTCCCAGTTGGATAAAAGTGTTCCCCAATGAGACTTCTTACGGGTGGGGGAAAAACATAGCTAAAATACTCAGAAAGTAATACATATCATATCAGATAATGGTAGGCAAAATAACTAAAATTACAACTTAGCAAAATACGTGATATATATGCTATACAAAAATAAAGAGGAAGCATAGCAGTTATAGCATTAAACACTTAAGGCCAAAATGCATCTACATGAAGGACCCCTAGGTTATAGTCTAAGCTCAACCACCTACTTCTCTATAACCAAAGGCTCTGATACCAATCTGTCACACCCCGCCAAGGCGGAAATGCGATGCGCGATGAGAAAGGGAATCATCACAACACTTTGGCATCTATAAGAGAAACTAAAACATGCATAAAATACAAGGTATAGACACGTAGTGTCATAAAAATACCCAAACACATCATCAAAATCCAAAAGGAATCTGACATTGAAATGAAGGCAGTTCATGTAAACATCATGACATGCAAACATTCATACATCCTAACAAAGATAAACAAATAACATTCATCATCCAATCAAATAACGAAATCTAGATAACTAAACTTTGCCAGCTGCCTACGGTCCATCTAGCCACTTTTCCTAACTTTAATCTCATCCTGTTGAATATCTGAAAATGATGCTTATACGTCAACACAATGGTTGGTGAGAAACATAGGTTTTCAGACACACATATTCAATCAATTTCAAAAACATTTTATCCAATTACTGTGATTATAAAACAATACATTTGCATGGCAATTATGCTAACTAACATACAAGCTAACATGAAATTCAATCTAATCATATCAAACCAACAAATCATATACTGGGTAGGCATACCCATCTGATCCCTTATAACCAACACTGAGTAGGCGTACTCATCTGATACCTCAGACACCAAGCAGATGACCTAAATTGCTCATGGATCATACCAAATCCTTTTCCCTCTAGATCAAGCCATCAATACCCGCAAGTAAACATCTTGACTAGGAAACAATATCTTCCATTAAACATGTCATGGATACCCGCAAGTAACCCTCCTGACTTAGTCCACACATCAATATCACATCACATAACATGTAGCACATAACGCATATCAGTCACATAATAGTCCATGCATTTACACTAACACATAATCACAGGAATTTAAAACTCTTTTCAACACTTTCATCATTTCCATCCCAAGTTTAAAATGCAATAAAAAGTAGGACTATGTAACTCACCTGAATGCTCAAAACGTAGCTTCTAATTCTTATCACGCAACTATACAAATAAATAACCACGATTACTCACGACCAAGATAAAAGCTCTAGTCCATGTAACACACATATGATATATGTTTAAGGGTTTAATTAACCATCATGGGTCACCCCGACACCATGCCCAACCTTAACCACTTCATTAACACATTACACTAGTCAACTACAATTTATTTAGAATTGCAGAATTTTAGTGTATCTTTACTAACTTTAAAACCTTACTTGATGACCTTCATAAATTATACCAAAAATCACTTAAGTTCATTTATGAGTTTACTAACTACCTTGTGATTCCCAAATGCTCATTAAATGTGCAACTACCCCAAATAAAATCCAACTTCAAAACTGTCCCAATTCGGATCTAATTGCACACTAAAATGTATGGCCCTAATTACCCTACTTAGATACACAATCAGAAGCTATCCTTCTAGGGTTTCTTTATATACATATTGAACCTAATCACTGTAGATTGGCTAATCTTAATTCCACTTTTAAGTTAGGGTTTTACCCTCCTAAACATGACCTAATTATGACCCGTATTTACAGTTTTGATAACTTTTCTTGTAACCAACATTTAACCAACTTCCATAACTCAAAATCATTCGAACCCAGACTTTTTGAAAAATAGACTCTTTGAACTACAATTTAGGCTTTTGAATCATATCAAAATACGTTTCTAACATCTAAATATCATCAGTTGAACACAGACCTAAAATCTGCCCAACTCTAAATCATGTTCTAACGCAA
>BQNB010002343.1:0-74168 GCA_026074375.1 Tanacetum coccineum
GTTTATCCACTAACCCAAACACCCTTTTCGGGTTGTACAACAAAGAAACAAACACCCTTTAAAAATAATACAAATAAACTTTTAAAAAATATATATTTAACCATCCAAATAGGAAAAAGGAAAAAGTGGTGGTGGTGCGCGGCGGCTGAACTACGGCTGGTGGAGGTTGTGGGGGTAGCGATGGTGGTGTGGTGCTCGGTGGTGATGGAGTGCGAAGGTGGTGATGTTGCTGTTGATGGTGTGGCGTCGTGGGGTAAGGGTGGCGAGGCAGTGGAGGTGAGGGTGGTGGTGAGGAGATGCGACAGTGGGGATGGTGGCTGCGGTGGTGTGACAAGAGTGACGAGGAGGAGATGGTGGTGTGGTGGATGTAGTGGTGACGGGGCGGTGGTTGTTGTGGTAATGGCAGCGGTGGCTGTGCCGCTGCTACAGTCGTGGTAGTGGTGGGGGTGTAGGTGGTGATGTTGGTGGAGATGGCGTGGAGTTTGGCCGGAGTAAGGGGAGGCGCCGGAAAAGGTGGAGGCGCGTGGTATAGTGGATCGGGTAGATCGGGTCATGAGGATAACATTTGGTTTCGGCCGGAACGCTCGCCGGAAAACTTTTCCGGCGGCGGCGGTATGGTGGCCGGCGGCGGCGGCCGGCGGGGAGGGTGGCCGGATTTTTGGGGAAGATGGAGGAGGGAGAGAGAGAGTTATAAGTGTGGTGTGTGTTTTATTTTTGTATAAAATGAAATAAAATGATAAAATTTTATATTTATATAAAAGTATAAAATTAAAGTGTGAGGTTTATAATAGATTAGGGTTTAAATTGAAAATATTACCACAGGGGCTAAATGTGTAATTGTTGAGAAACTTTTATAAAATGATGGTTCGGGACTCGTTTGAGCGACTTAACGGGTGATTCAAATCACGAAACTTGCGCCATTGTTTTTCAAATAATTTTTCCAACAAAAACGAGTATTTACTTGATAATTTTTCATAATCATTTTTATAACACTTATAAAAATGTTCGTGATTTATTTAGTGAACCAGTTACGTCTCGTCCGAAATAAAAATAAAAATAGAAATAAAAATACATTTCTAATCCATATATTCGCGTTATCAACAAACGTTTTCGAATAAAATGATGACTAAATTTATTAAATATTTTTATTTAATAAAACTGTTAATTAAATATTATTTAATTATTTTCTCGTTTCTAAAACTTGCGAGGGCATTACAGTCACTTTCTGACTGTTTTCGGGTCTCGGTCAAAACTAAAAAGTTGTCAGGAATGTCGTTTTACATCAAATTGCTTTAGAGTCTGAATCGTGAAAACGTAATTTAGCGGGTCGTTTTTGATAAATCAATTTAGGAATAAAATCTATATTTTCTCGTTTTCAAGTCAAATAAGTTTGAAAAATAAAATAACCAATGAGAGATAATAATAATTATTAGTATTTATAATTTAAATACGTTTCAAAAGATTACCGATTACGCGGTAATCATTTTTATGTGACCGTAAGAGGTTAAAAGTCAAAAATCAAATTTGAACTGAAAAGTCAAAGGGTAAAATAGTAATTTAAAATATCGAAAATTTGCGAGTTGTGACATCGTTCCTAATATATTTCAAGCTCAGCGGTTAAGGATTCATTAACAGTTTTGGTTTCCTGATTCATATTATCCCAATTAGTTACATGATTAGACAATTGTTCAGACATTTGTTCAAACATAGATATTATCATAGAATCTTGTTGTGCAGAAGAGTTAGTATCTTGAACAATCGCATTGACGAGGTGTCATTTTATACATTATTTCGGGGTCATTTAACTCCCTAAATCATGCAAATATGCCAAAATTATGTGCTTAATCGTTTGTTTTTAGGTTTTTAGCACTTGGATGGCTTTTGGAGGAAATACACGTGACTTGGGCTCATTTGGAGAAGAAACGGACAAGATTACGGACCTACACCAAATCTCTTAAAGATTTATGCATACAGTGGCTGGAGACGGCGTCGCAGGCATAAAGCGACGTCGTCGTGATCTATCTAGTGACGGCGTCAAGAATTTGGCGACGGCGTCAGGACGTGACCGACTTAAAGAGGATCTAGAATCATCTACGTGGCGACGGCGTCAGGATTACAAAGCAGCGTCGTCGCGTCGACATCTCTATAAATATAAAGCCGTTTTAAGGTTTTAAGTGTGTAACTTTGGGATAATATTGTATAAACCTAAGGAGACGAACCCTAGTCATTTTAGCAGCTTCATAGGTCATTTTTAGGGCCTCAAAACCATATTATACTACCTTGAATCCTTGTTTTAATCAAGTAAGGTTATTTATCATTAATCATTCAATATGTCTATGTGTTGTTTGATTGATTTATCTTCTTGCTTTCTTTATAACATGTGAGGCTAAACCCTCCTTTGTATTTATCTATGATTGCATGAAACTTAGGTTGTAGATCCTTTTGATGTTGCTTCTTGTTGATGAATGTGCGCGTTAGGCTTTAGAAAACCAACTTTTGTCTGTATCGTTGTTGATATGTCTAGGGAAACGCGAGTAGTGTAGAAAGGATACCATCAGTAACAGTCTTCATACTACCTTACCCCTTATATGGTTGGTCCCTCTTAAGATATTTCACATGCATTTAATATACTCTTAGGGGCCTTGTAATAGTCTTCATACTACCTTACTTGTGCATTGCCTTAACAGAATATTAAATAAACGCCAGGTTTGTGTAATCCGTTCATGACCTAGGAAATACTTACACAGATCATCACAAGTGTGACAAAGCAACAGATCTAGGAGAAGCAATCTGAGGAGTAGTGCATGATTAGGTAATTACATTTACTTATCATAAAGTTATCACTAGTAGATTAGATTATAATTAGTTTAGTAATTAGTTAAACAAACCAACCTCTCAAACCATAGATTTAATTGCTTTCTATTAAATATAAAAACACAAAAAATAGTCTTCTCTCAACCTCTAGAATTCTGTTAGACCGTGATCAAGCCTTCCCAACCAAATTCCCCTAGAGAATGATAATAACCCTCGAGTCTTGCCTATACTACACTACAACGATTATATACACTGCTTATTGTTGTTTTTATTTATGATTGTATGAAACCTAGAATTAGATCTTAGTGGTTGTTGCTTCTAGTGTGATGGATGTGCATGTATAGGACTCATGAAAACTAGTTTTGTCTATACGTTGTTGATATTCAGGGAAACATGATTGTGTAGAAAGAAAACCATCATGTACCAGTCTTCAAACTACTTGCCCCCGTAATAGGTTGATTCCTACTCTTAATATATTTCCACATGCACTTAGTATACCCTTGGGGCCTTGTAATAGTTTTCATACTACCTTGCTTGTGCGTTGCTTCAACCGAATACTAAGTAGACGGCGGGTTCGTGTTATTCGTTCATGACTTAGGAAATAATTACACAGATCATCATAAGTGTGACAAGGTAACAACACTAGGAGAAGCAATCGAAGGATAATACATGCTTAAAATAAACATAGTCTTTTATATATTATTACACCATTAGTTTAGAATATTGTTTAGTTTAATATCTAAAACAAAACCACCTCTCCCATTTATATGATTACTTGCTTTCATAAAACATAATAAACATAAAAAGAATCTTCCTCATCCCTAGAATTCTGTAGACTATGATCAAGATTCCAAACTATTCCTCGAGAGAACGATTAACAACCACCTTAGTCTTTCCTTACTCTACAATAACGATTAAGGTGCTCTGCCTAGGGAGTTTGTAAAACTCTTGTTGAAGTCCTAATTACTACCGCATCATGTTCATGGAGCGCCCTTGGGGATAGGTAAGGTATTTGGTCATAGTTAAGCTTAGTCTACTTGCTTGAATCCCTTGTCAGAAAAATATAATTTCCGCATACGTATATTAGCTTTCTCGTAGTCTATCTTTTCTTTGTGTTATTTGTTTCGTAATCCATTCTCGTCAACCACCATGGGAGACGCGAATCCTATCCGTACTCTTGGAGATTACTCCAAACCTAGCCACGAGGGCTACAGGAATACCATTGAGCTCCCCGTAGGGAACAATGTGGTACCTCTTTGATCTGACACCATCCGGTTGGTGCAAAACGGATGCTCATTCCACATACTTCGGTTCGAGGATCCAAACCAACACCTCAAGGACTTCTTAAAACTCATGGACTCACTTGACCTTGACGGTGCAAAAAGGGAAAAGAACGCGCCTGCGTTTATTTTAATTTTTCCTTCGCGATCAAGCTAGGAATTGGCTTGAACGTCTTCCAGCAAGATCCATCACCACATGGGAGGATCTTACTACTCGTTTCCTTGCTCAATTCTTTCCACCGGGAAGGATTGCAAAACTCCGCAACGATATCTTGATGTTCCAACAACATCATGGAGAATCTCTATCTGAAGCATGGACTCGTTTCAAGGACTTACTCCAAAAAGTCCCTCATCATGGCATCGATCTTTGGCTCCAAGTCCAAATTTTTTATGACCATGTCAATCCCATCACAAGACGAACCATTGACTAATCGACCGGTGTTAAGCTTCGTGACAAAAACACCGAAGAATCATGGGCATTATTAGAGGACCTCGCCTTCTATGACAACGAAAGTTGGAATGACCCAATGGATTTCTCTAAGCTGGTCAAGGCAATCTGTTTGCCTCAAGATGTCCCGAGTAAATCTGACTACCATCTAATCGAGCTCGAAAATCAAGTCCAACGCTTGATGGAAGCTCATCTTGCTTCGATGCAACCTACTCAAGTGAACAAAGTCACTACCTTATGTGAGATCTGCAGTGGTCCCCACGACACTCAGTATTGCCTGGAAGATCCCAAACAAGCCTTTGTTGAATATGCGTCCTCGCGCAACAACGAAATAAGAAATAGGCAGTTCACTACTAACCTAGGACCAAGAAGTTTTGAGGAAGCCACCAACACTTGGAAGGACAAACCGAATTTCAACTGGGAACGAACTCAATCCTTCACAAGCCCACAAAAAGGATCGTTCTCCACCTATTCCTCTAGTTACTCTGCAAGACTCGAAAGGACACTGAGAGAGTTTGACTCTCATCAAGAGAGAAGATGACACTTCCACCCGTGATACTAACCTTGGAGCCCAACTCGGGCAACAACAAGACGACATGATCATAAAAATAATACTTTATGGAAAGTCTTTTCTTAAAAGCTTGATGACACTTCCACCCGTGATACTACAGAAAATCCCATGACTCAAATGAATTTTGCGTCCACCAACTGCCCTTCAAAGGAGGAGCTCCGAGGTAAGGGAATCAAAAGCCGATCGAAATTACTCTCCCCAAAATATCTGTCTCAATCATCCTTAGCTGAGCAAAGCAAAAACCCATCATCTCTAATACGTGTTCACTTCGTCAATTCAATCATCATTCTAAGCAAAGAAGACGAAGCTAAAGAAGAAGATGGTGAGAAGTCTACTGCAACTGACTACAAGGGTCACAAGACAACGGATGAGATGGAAGATAAAGTTGAAAGCGAGGAGGAAGTTGAGGAAGAGACTGAAGAAGAAGCTGAAGAAGAAGAGGAAGGGAACCCGAAACATTTTGACACTTTTCCCACTATGAATGAATTAAGGTATCATGAATGGCTTTTGAAAAACCCTCGGCCCCCATGGGTAAAAGCCAAGATCAGAACTAGAGACGTGAATAATATGAAGTTTTCCTGCATGACTGGTCAATTCAATAAAGAGCAAGCCTATTTAGATTTAAAATCACCAGTCAACATAATGTCCAGGCTTTACTATAACTGAATCATGAGTAATAGGCTGGAACCAAGAAGGAAACTTTCAAACCCCAAGAAAAACCGCAATTTCATAGGGAGAGTTAGGGGGTTAAAAGTTTTCGTTGGGAACTTTACTTACGAATGTGACTTCATGGTGCTCGAGGATAAGACTATGTTTATAGATCATTACCATTTGGATCAATTGGTGTTTCGGAAAGCCGTTTATGGAAGCAACCGGGGTAGTTTATAATAAAGAGGAGGGAACGGTTGCGTTTGAAAAAGATAAGGAAAGGATCATATTCAAAATGTCCCACAAAATGGACATGTTCAAACACATATATTTTGCGAATAGAGGCACCGATAACATTCCTCCTTTCGTCATAGAGAGTGATGATGATAACTGTGAAAAAACCCACTACTCATACAGCTTAGATTTAGGGCCCGAATACAAGTATGATGAGTATCTGTGCAGAGGCATTCAAAGTTTGATGGCCGCAAAATCCAGAAGGAAGAAAAAAGGAGAAGTCACGTAAGAACGTGTGACTTCAAGTCTAGCTACAAGACTTGTAAATAAAGAAAAGCATTTTTTAGGAGGCAACCTAATATTTACTTTTCCCGCATATTAGGAGTGTCATGTGTTTTAACTCTTTATTGTTTGTGTTATTACGTTTGAATGAATTTTGTAATTATTGTTTGTTTGTTTGTAGCTTCGTCTTATTTGCAATCAAAGGTATTTTGCAACAAAATAAGTGTAGGGGAAATATCCGGTTTTTAGAACCAAATTCAAATATTTAAAATAAATTATTTAGATTAATTCACGTCAGTTTCGAGTCATATGATTGTAACGATTAATTCCAGGTTTTTATGCAGTGCTTTCTTCAGGTTTAACTAATAAAATTGCGTGCAGGATATTTCTCATTAAAAATGAAGAAATTTTTACAGACCCTGAAGACGGCGTCGGGATTAACACCCGACGGCGTCGCATCTCCAGTAATGTAAAAATCCGAAAATTTTCAAGTATTTCTGAAAAATAAAATGTGCAATATTTAAAATTTGTAATTCTTTTGTAAACCTGCATAAACTTATGATTATATCATTACTCTCATCCTATCTTTACTACTTTCATAGAGTCAAAACCCTAAAATCTCATTGTATTTATATATATCCCGTCGATTTTATGCTTGGTGTAGTTGTCTCTGTCTTTGATTACAGGTTATATTTGACGAGAAGAAGCTTGGAAGTTCTTAGAAAGTGTCATTGGACGATTCTTGGAGGACGATTTAACCAGTTATTGCATGTTTCTTCTCCATTATTGAGCAAACCAGTAGAGTACTAGTTTCTTTTACTTGTTTTTTTTCCCTTTATTCATTTTTACGAGTACTTTTATAGAACATTGGGGACAATGTTCAACTTAAGTGTAGGGGGAAATAAGCCTTAGAAACTATTCTTTCATTTTCCATTTTCTTTGTCCTTAAAATGATGGGTAATATATCGAAACATAGCATAAAAAGGTAATTTTGACCCAAAACTTAAATTTTTTTATGACACAAACCGACGAACACCAAGTATTAATAGCGTCTCATGGATAGGAATGTGTATGACTAGCACAAAAACCCTTAAAATTCCACCCCCAAAATGTGAGGTTCGCCTTTAGATCTATAGGAATTCGTGTATCCATTATTGATACCCAATATAATTTATACCTTTAGCTTTCTCTAGTTAAGGTTTGAATGCAGTCATATGTGTTTATTCCGTCGTTACGGATGTGTATGTGTGGTCTTTGTCGCCTTTTCTGGAGCATTGGTATCGGTGTTAAATTATATGAGTGTACCGGTAGTATATTAAATTCTAGAACTTGTTTTTATGATGCATCCCGAGACCGCATAGTGAGTATTAGGATTTGCTAGATAAGAGGCACTCGGATTAACCCATGTTTTAAACCTGTAATTGTTATGATGGTCAAACCGATCATATAACTATCCCACACCCTTTCCATGCACTCATTTTTAGTGCAGGATACCCCTAGTACAACCCTCCGAGCCTATCCTTTTTCATGGTTCTCGTAATTTTTTGGTTAAGCTGGACTATTAATGAAGAGCATTGTCACCCTTAAACCAATCGTTACACCTAAATCGCCTTAGCCTACCTTGTATGTACTCGCTTTTAGTACATTATTGTTTTAACCCAAGTTAATTATTTAAGTACACGATTGCTAAGTCCTTATCCTTGTAAATATAGTTTTGGGACGATTGGGATTCATGGTAGTATTCATCTTATGAAGAGTTGGGGAAGAAGTAATTTATTACTCCCAATAGAGCTCAATAAGCTTCATGTTATGTTGATCCACCTCAATTCGAGCCATAGAATAGTTTGCTTGTAAATTTATGTAAAAGTTCAAGTGTAAGGGTGCATCTATAAGCCCCGTGTGATGTGTTATGTTATTTGAAAAACAAAGAGAAAAACAGAAAAGAAAAAGAAAAGAGATTGATGTAGAGTTGTGTAGAGTTTGTATATTTTTGTCCGAGTTCTTGGCTTAGCAACCAAACCAACGTGTATTCGTATAAATAATTAGCTAACCCTTCCACTCCAAATTCACCCAAAGCCACCCAAATGTATCCTATCCGTTTCTGTTTCTGTTAATGTTATATTACACCTACACCCCCACAACCCTTTAAAAGACCTCTTTGACAGTTATGAATAATGCTTGCGCCTAGCGGTGGAGGTTTGATCCTTTACCAAGCCTATGGTAATTTATATGCTATGATAAGTAATGAGTGTTGATTTTTTCTTTCCCCATTATGTTATAATTTCTTATACACCCGAGTGAAAGAGAGAATCCTAAACACTTATGTAAAGTGCTAGTATATAATTTCCGTGCTTCTAATTACGAGGTCTAGAAGGTTGTGTTGTAAAATACTTTTCAAGAGTAGGTTAAATGACCCTTATATTGTTATTGTCTAGGTAGAAAAGTCCATTTGCTTGAGGACAAGCAAATCCCAAGTGTACAGGTATTTGATGAGGTGTTATTTTATACACTATTTCGGGGTCATTTAACCCATAAATCATGTAAATATGCCCAGATTATATGCTTAATCGTTTGTTTTTAGGTTTTTAGTACTTGGATGGCTTTTGGAGGAAATACACGCGACTTGCGCTCATTTGGAGAAGAAACGGACAAGATTACGGACCTACACCAAACCTCTTAAAGATTTATGCAAACAGTGGCTGGAGACGGCGTCGCAGGCATAAAGCGACACCGTCGTGATCTATCTAGTGACGGCGTCAGGAATTTGGCGACGGCGTAAAGACGGGACCGACTTAAAGAGGATCTAGAATCATCTACGTAGCGGCGCCGTCAGGATTATAAAACGACGCCGTCGCGTCGACATCTCTATAAATATAAAGCTGTTTTTAGGGTTTTAAGTGTGTAACTTTGGGATAATATTGTATAAACCTAGGGAGATGAACCCTAGTCATTTTAGCAGCTTCATAGGTCGTTTTTAGGACCTCAAAACCCTATTGTACTACCTTGAATCCATGTTTTAATCAAGTAAGGTTATTTATCATTTATCATTCAATATGCCTATGTGTTGTTTGATTGATTTATCTTCTTGCTTTCTTTATAACATGTGAGGCTAAACCCTCCTTTGTATTTATCTATGATTGCATGAAACTTAGGTTGTAGATCCTTTTGATGTTGCTTCTTGTTGATGAATGTGCGCGTTAGGCTTTAGAAAACCAGCTTTTGTCTGTATCGTTGTTGATATGTCTTGGGAAACGTGAGTAGTGTAGAAAGGATACCATTGGTAAGAGTCTTCATACTACCTTACCCCTAATATGGTTGATCCCTCTTAAGATATTTCACATGCATTTAATATACTCTTAGGGGCCTTGTAATAGTCTTCATACTACCTTACTTGTGCATTGCCTTAACAAAATATTAAATAGACGGCAGGTTCGTGTAATCCGTTCATGACCTAGGAAATACTTACACAGATCATCACAAGTGTGACATAGCAACGGATCTAGGAGAAGCAATCTGAAGAGTAGTGAATGACTAGGTAAATACATTAACTTATCATAAAGTTATCACTAGTAGATTAGATTATAATTAGTTTAGTAATTATCAAACCATAGATCTAATTGCTTTCTATTAAATATAAAAACACAAAAAAAATCTCTCAACCTCTAGAATTCTGTTAGACCGTGATCAAGCCTTCCCAACCAAATTCCCCTAGAGAACGATAATAACCCTCGAGTCTTGCCTATACTACACTACAACGATTAGGTACACTGCTTAGTGAGTTGTAAAACTTCTTGTAGAAGTCTCTTACGACCCTCACATCACGCATTTTTTGTTTCTTGCAGATACTGTTCATAAGAAATGATATTATTATCACATGTATTTCATTATCTGAAACATAATCAATAAGGGGTTATTCAAAATACGGTGTCTCTTGCACACTTTGATTAAGCATATCATCATTTTGATAAGTGTCATGTTGTGTTATCTCAGAAAGGACGTCTGAACCATAACTTGAGAGATTGGCCATAAAGACCACTTTTGCTGAAGAGATATCATCACAGTCAGAGTCATAAGCATCGAGATCATCAGTCTGGAATGCAACATTTAGTAGAATTTTTGTCGGAGTAACTTGAACATCTGCAACTCCAGGATCTGCTAAGAATGCTAATTGCTCATCATCCAATACCTGACCAGATTCTTGTGCCTGAACCAGCAACCTCTTTTCCTTGAACCTTGCAGAATTCCTTGGCCGCTTAGGTTGAGTGCACTGTCTTGCCATATGCCCTTCACCCTGATAATTATAACACTTAACAACCCTTGCTTGACTTGCAGCATTATTTCCCTTAGAGCTCATAACATTTCCCGTAGTTCTCGTACCAGCAAAACTCTAACCTTGTATCCCTTAAACTTGTTGAACAATAACCCTGCCATATTGAATGGTAGTTTGGTTTCTTGGATTGGAAGATGTTATGAGTTGGTTGTTGGTTGAAGGAAAGCGTAATGCTAATACAGTTGACATAAATGCCATTGCTTTGTTTAGACAAGCAATTGGATCATCACCTGGTAGAAATGATGGAACAGCAAGTCCAGAGACTAGTTGGGGAAACGCAGCTTGTGGTTGTTGTGAAATTAGAGGGGTATGATATGAATTTTAAGGAACTGATGATGGTGTATGATTGAGTTGGGTCTGAAATCCTTGTTGGTATGGTTATGGATGATGAGGTGCTTCATAAGTTAGTGAGTATGGTTGAGAAGAATGAGTTGTTTGAGGAATTGATGATAGTTGTTGTGGATACTGAGCAGAATTTGACTAAGTTTGATAGTTAGCAACCAATGCAAGAGGATCCGGATATCTTTCACGCAGCATTCGAACTTCATTTGCCTGTCGCTCTTGTTGACTAAGATATGCATACAACTGATCATAGTTAGTATTATACATATTCTTTGCTAACTTGACATTAGTCATAAACTTGCTCCATTCTGGTTGAAGAGCATTAAGAAATTTTGTATTCACTTGAACGTGCTGCATTGTCATGACAATTGTGTGCATATCATTTATAAGTTGAGCAAAGCGCAAGTAATACTCATGAAGGGATTCACCCTTAACTGAAGTAAACTTGTCAAACTCATTATACAGTTTACATTTACGTTCTTGATATGAAAGTCCAGTGCCTTGCATGAGTAACTTGACTCTATCCCAGATATCTTTAGCTATCCTAGTTTACAATGTTTGTTGCTTGAACATCACAATCGTCTTGAAGTTGTTCTTGTTCAGTGAGTTCTACATATTTCTTGTTACGATTTTGACCATTTTCTTCAATTGTCGGATAGACAAGAGGTCCATTTTCAATAGATTCAAGCATCATTCTACTGTTTTTCTTTCCTTTGATGTATAGCAACATATGACTCTGCCATGAGTTATACATTGTCTTGTCAAGCATAGGAGGACGGTTCGCGGCACTAGCAACTATCATGTGCTCAGCTAATGTAGTCATTTTCAATTGATTGATAAATGTGAAAAGATAAGATCTTGATCGTGCAGTGATTAGAGGTTATTGTGTTAAAGTGTTGTTTGTTGAAAGTGTTTGAGAATAAGTATTGCATGCGATTTTACAAAACTTGATTAAATTGAGAAAATAATTAAATGTTTGCGGAATTTTACAAATCAAAGAAGAAACCGTGAAATAAGAATTCATGTTTTGGAAAGTTGGATAAATCGGTTAAGGTTATGAATTGTGTCTAAATCGGTTAAGCCACAACTATCAAAATTGGTAGTTGGAAAAATCGGTTAACACCCAAACGTGTCAAAATCGGTTAACACCAAAAATGGTAAAATCGGTTAACACCCAAACGTGTCAAAATCGGTTACCACCCCAAACGTGGCAAAATCAGTTACTACACAAGTGGTAAAATCAATTTAACACCGGACGTAGATAAATCGGTTAACACAACAATGGCAAAATCGATTACCACAAAATGACGTAATCGGTGAACTCCAAACTGCCTAAATCGGTGAACTCTTAAAGTTGGCAAAATCGGTGAACTCCAAACTGCCTAAATCAGTGAACTCTTAAAGTTGTCTAAATCGGTGAACTCTAAACTGCCTAAATCGGTGAACTCAAGTGTCAATTTCGGCTAATTGAATATGGCAATTTTAATGCCTTTAAACTGGCAATTTTGGTGCCTTCATAGAATCCGGAAAACCAACTTTTCAAATCACTAAAAAACACCCTTTTTGATGTTTTTCCTTGATTTCTTTTGTACAACTAAGTATTACTAACCTACTAGAACCACAAAAACACAAACTTGATGAATTTGAACACCCAAAATTTTCGTCCTTTTTGGTTCGAGTACAAGCAACAAAAACGCACCCTTTTTGATCAAGAAAACGCACGCAAAACACTCATAATCACCTCTTGGTAACTGATACCAATTGTAGAATACTAGTTATCTAATCACACACATAATCAAAGCAAGAAATCTTAGAGAGAGAAAGAGTGGTTGGACACTTCTAGAGAGAGAAACAAAAGAGAGAATATTAGATTATGAAATGAGCCAACACCCTCTCCAAGGCATGAAGAGGGTACTTATATCCCTTACATGGCCGGCCAACCCATGGGTTTGGCCCGGTTAGCTTACTAAAGTTCAAAATATTATCTACCAGCTATGTTTTACATACTTAGGAGTGACCGAGACTTTTCTTGATTTCTAACAGATCTCTTTATATTTGCTCGTGGTACTGTGGATTCAGCTAATATGGTATGTGAGGCCTTAGAAGAGTCTAAGCAATCATCTGGTTTGGTTACTAGCATCCCACAGAGTAAGGCGTATTTTTCTAACATCCCTAATGTTGTAAAACATGCCATTTTGATGACTATGCTGTTTGAGGAGGGTACATTACATGTTAAGTACTTTGGAGTTCCACTTATATCATCGCAGTTATTATATAGAGACTGCAAGGTCCTTATTGAACGGCTAAAATGTCGTATAGTAGACTGGAAGAACAAGTCCTTATCATTTGTAGGTAGACTTCAACTTATTATGTTCATTCTTTCTTCTGCGCATATTTTTTGGTCTTCGGTTTTTATCTCGCCTACTTTTATTATCATGGACCTTAAAAAATCTATGAGGGGTTTCCTTTGGTGTCAAAGTGAGATGAAAAAGGGTAGGGCTAAAGTGGCGTATGAAACAGATTGCAAGCCCGAATCAGAAGGGGGCCTTGGTGTTAAACTATACCATCTCACATCATACACACAAAAATATATATATTCTAAAGAGAGAAAGAGGAGTTTAGAGAGAGAAAGTAAAAGAAAGAAAAATGGTTACTTTATAAGAGAAAAAAGTGTGAAACAATGAGAAGCAACACCCTCCCTAACATGCTAGGGAGGGGTATTTATACCCAAAATGAGGCGTGACCTCTTGGGCTTGTGTTTTAGGCCGAATACTTTACTAATGGGTAGCCTGTAACTTAGGCCCAATTAGCTTAAACTAATTCCCGCAAACTACGTTTTCCTATACAATGCTCGGGAATAAATAATGACCATCACTTTAGTAAAAACGAGACTAACACTTGGTATTAAACTTATATAGGAATTCAATATCTCTCTTATGGCCACACACGTTTGGAGTATTTTGACTCATAAAGAGTCATTATGGGTGCAGTGGATTCATTCGTATAAACTTAATGGGCATAGTTTTTAGGATGTTCCGTGTATAAGGGATATGAGTTAGGGGTGGCAAAAGCTGCTTCAAATACATAATATTATTCGTCCCTTTATATGGCACAAACTTGGTAATGGGGAGACGACTTCTGTATGGTTTGATAACTCGTGTGATAGTTGTCCTCTTAGAAATATGATCTCGGTGAGAGATACTGTCCGATCAGGTTTCTCTTTAAATGTTACTGTTCATGAGTTAATTTGGAATAGGGAGTGGATATGGCCTACTGATTAGTATACGAAATACCCTAGTCTTGTTCAGGCCCTTGTTCCTGCCTTGAATCTGGATGGCTCAGATATGGTTTTATGGGAGGATTTGGATGGACGTATGAATCAGTTCTCGATCTCTTTGGCTTGGTAATGTATTCATCTTCGTGAGCAAGATGTTCCTGGTTTAATGTCGTGTGGTTCCATATGTGTATTATGAGGCATGATTTTCACATGTGGCTAGTTATTAATCAATGATTGAAGACGCATGACCATTTGAAGCAATGGAATGTTAGTCTTGATACTAACTTAAACCTGCTTTTGTGTCCTTTGTGTAATCTAGTTTTGGGCTCACATAATCACTTGTTTTTTTAGTGTTAATTTTCTATGCGGGTTTAGAACATGGTGCGGATGATTTCGGGAATGGACTCTGTGCCCCCTCGATTTGAAGATGGTGTTGCCTTTTTGATCCCAAGCTTCATGGGTTGTTCTGCCAGGAGTATTATCTCTCACATTGTCTTAG
Source organism: Tanacetum coccineum (assembly GCA_026074375.1). Lineage (NCBI taxonomy): Eukaryota > Viridiplantae > Streptophyta > Magnoliopsida > Asterales > Asteraceae > Tanacetum > Tanacetum coccineum. The sequence continues at coordinate 14,726 of BQNB010002343.1, forward strand.
CAACTGCTTGTTACTTTATATGGCAAGAAAGGAACACAAGGTAATTTAAGAAGAAGTCGCAGTCACATACTCTATTGTACGATGCTATTGTTGCTACTGTTCGCCTGAAGCTCATTTCTATTCGTTTTAAGAAGAGTAGCAATCGTGTTCGTCAGATGTTATCTACATGGAAGCTTCCTAGTTCTCTTGTGATATATGATGATCGCAGTTATGGTTTGCACTCTCTTTGATTCAATTAGATATGATATGTTGGATGGTTTGGTATGTTTCAAGACGGGAGCTCCATTTGAGGGTTGTACTCTTTTTTCCTTCTCCAAGGTTTTTCCCACTGGGTTTTTCTTGGGAATGTTTTTTTAAAGAGGCAGTCTCATCTAGTTCTTTTCTCCCTTTATGTTACTGTTTGGCGAGGAGGTCATCGTGCTTTCAGGATTCTTATCTTGGTTGGTTTTTTCCATGTTGGCTTTTATTGTCTCTAATGCTATCGTATGTTGTATGTAGCTAGAGTTGTGAGTGTTTATGGCATGTCTTAAGCACTATATCTAGGTGTTTATCAAGCTATTTGCTTGAGGTAAATGTGGTACTTCAGCCACATTCCATTTGTACTTAAACTTTTTTGTGATTAATATATTTTACCGGGGTAACCCTTTACCTAAAAAAAGCCACACCATTTCACACTTATCATTATTATTGTTAGACCGTTAGCAATAACTTGAAAAATTAAGAACCTACCAATAATCAATTACAAACAAGCCTTGTTAAGTTTTCAACAATAGTATCATACATAAATAATTATAAATTACACCGCTAAAATTTACAACTTATAAATATGAAATTAAACAAGTTTTTATAATCATAATTTTACAATCTTACACAGATAAAAAAACTAACAATAATAGAGATTTTTTTTTCAGTTACGTAAATACTACATAAGTATACATATATTTGTATATGTGTATATATTAATTGGGTGGGGCGGGTCGGAGATGTTATTCCCCGCTCCATGCCCCAAACCTGATTAAAATGCCCGTTGAAGCACAATTAGTTGGTTTCGGGTTTCCCTGTAAGGTTCGGGTTTTTTTGTCATCCCTAATCTTACATGATGTGCATGTTCCTTAGAAGGTTTTTTCGAGAACACAAAAAATTTATACACGTTATAAATCAAATGTGCACATGTATAGAAAGTTATTAGCCACATTTAAAAATAATAATACACGACATCTGTAGACTGAGTAATTTCGACCCCCTGTGATGCGAAGTGTTGCAAACGCAAAAGTTTTACAACCCTCCTAGTCAGAGTACCTAACCGTTGTAATGTAGTATATGCAACTCGGGGGGTTATTATTGTTCTCTAGGGGAATAGTTTGGGTAGGCCCGAATTGTACGTTACTAAAGTCTAAGGATTGAGGGAAGACTATTTTTGTGTTTTTATGTTTTTTAGAAGCAAGTAAAAATATCAAGTTTTGAAGAGTGGGTTAGATTAAACTAATTAAACTACTCCTAAATCTATTCTAATTATGCATAAAAGTAAATTATGGGAAACTCGTATGGTTAAACAAACGTGTTCACCTAATCATGCACTACTCCCTAGTTGCTCTCTCTAAGTCTATTGCCTGTCACTCTCGTTAGTGTAATGTGTAAGTATTCTCCTAATTCCGTAACGGGTTGGTCAAGTCTGCTATCTATGTGACAACCTAGAGGGTGGTTACCTACAGACACCGCTCACGTCTAATAGTAAATTCACACGCACTAAATACTTAATTTGGAAACCACCCTAAGGTGATCTAGATATGAATATATAATCATAGGTATCCTCTTGCCTAACCACGTTTCACTAGACGTCTATGCTATAATATGAAGATCAAATAGCTAGTTTTCTAATGCCTAATGTGCACACTGCTAACAAGAAGCAATATAAAAAGAGATTACACTTCAATTAAACATGGAGTAACAATGAGTTCCAAGGGGTTAGGAAACTCTAAAATTCGACAATACCAGCTGCTACAAAGGTTCTCCCAAGTTTCCACACTAAAATATGAAAAATAAAGGGTTGTATATTGATGACATCAAATAACATCACTTTTATAGCATCATTTATTCCATGTAAATTACCCATTTGATATAATTATTGCATGAATTGGTACTTAATCTGTTATATTAGTTATTTGTAGTAATTATGGAGCAATTGGTGAAGATTAGCTAAAAGGCGCACATTTTAGAGCTTAAACGAAGAATCAAGAAACCTACTGATCTGACATTCAATACGCCGTATCCATCAAGAAGATACGGTGTATATGCGGCTAAACTTCACAAGAAACCATGAAGACACAATCATCTTTACGCCATATTCAGAATGCATCATACGCCGTATGAAAGAAGATATACTCGAAGAACATTCTGGAAGATGAAAAACGTGGTCCCTACTCCAAGGAAACCTTGATACGCCATATCGACCTCAACGGATACGGCGTATCGACTTAATTCCAGCAGCTATAAATACAAAACCCTAAATACGACTTTAGGGTATGCTTAACCATATTTTCGAAACCCTAATCACAGAGGACGATTTTTAAAGGCTGAGAAGAGCAGAGAAGGTCAAGCAAAGTTCTTAATCACACAGGAAACACCGTGTAATTCCATTATACTCTAAATACTTGTTCGGTTGTTGGTATCATTCATTAACTTGGTTAGTTTACCTTAATCGTTCGTCTATGACATTTGTATCTGTAATTACAATGGTTATCGGCTAATACCTCTAGGTATTAACCATGTTTATGAAGATTAACGTTTGGTTTTGTTTATATCGATTGCCTCTTATTTGCTTGTGTGTTGGCATATGTTTATCAATTTATACTCGCTTATGTGCTTAAGTATGCGGCCTATCACTCAACTGGGTCTAGGAATACAAATAAAGAGTTAGCTAGATACCGAGATAGCTCTCCATATCTGCAATCTAAATATCTGGAATAATAGGATCACAAATTAATGTGTTGTCCTGACCTTTAAGGTTTAGTGAACAAGTTGGACTAGGGGGTGACCTAGGATTAACAAATAACATTTTGATTCCTTAAAGGATGGATTGGGACTAGTGGACTACTAGTATATAGAAGGCTGTTAAGCAGTAAGTTAGTAAAATCTCTGTGAGCTAGTCGTCAGTGAGATCACCCGCATTGAACTTCTAAGATAGATTATAACCAACCGCGAATACTTTATGCGGATGTGCCTAATTGTGACAGAATTAGCATGTCTAGGTTTTAGGAAGAAGTGCCGCCTAAATCTAGGAATTATATATCGGACAACAATAAGACTGTCATTGCACTAATAAACAAACCTGCGTTCTATCGGATTAATCATGGTTAATACAGTTTCCTTACCATAGGCTTGAACCGTTCCCGTATCCTCTGATTAATCTCTTATGTGCATTAGAGTATCTTAAGTAGAGTTAAGTCACCAACAAAACCCATGCCAGTCTCTCAGACTGAAAACCACCCTTTATCCGTTAGAATTAGGATCAACTTAGGTTTAGCATAGGTTTAACATAAAATAGAATAACTTAGATAACTAAAATACAGATAGACATAAGAATTAGTTCTCGCTCTTAGTGATCAACACCCTACTTACCAACGAAGCTACAATTGATCAGGTACACTGCCCGTCAGTGTTGTTTTAGGTAAAGTCGGCAAAATATAAATAGTAAAACTTGATACATAAAATATACCTACACAACGACACATCAAGTTTTTGGCGCCACTGCCGAGGAGTGAAATTTTTATTTTTATTTTTAGTTTAGTTTAACTTAGATTAGTTTGCATTATATATTTTTTACATATTTAATTTTTCTGCATTATTTCTGTTTTGACAGTATTCTGTTCGACTAACCTATATGGCATATTCTAAGTCATTGGATACGGCGTGTTAAGTTGTCATAACAGATACTGCGTATTTATATTCAACTGATCTATACGACGTATTCAGTCAATTGAATACGGCGTATTGATCATCTGATACAACAGCAGGACGTAATTTTTCGTATTTGGTTTTCGTGATTTGTTTTTTGTATTTTGTTTCTTCAGAGCATATCCTACTGATATTTTTACCCTTGTTTCAGGACCCGCATGACCAGGAGTTCTAGCAAGAATCTCATCACACCTTATGAGAATCCTGAACAGAAATTTCGATCATCAAGGAAGCTCAGCAGGACACGAAGTCTTGACCGTTTGGATTCACCGGAATCCAATTTATTTTCTAATTACGTAGATCAGTTTGAGGAAGAAGAAACAGAAACAATGGGGGAACCAACTATGGAGGAGTACATGACTAAGACCCGAGACGAATATAGATCGAGAATCGTTAGGCCTAAGATTGATGACAAGGCTCGCTTCGAGTTGAAGGGTCAATTTCTTAAGGAACTGAGAGACAACACTTTCAGCGGATCGGATAATGAAGATGCTAACGAGCATATTGAAAAGGTACTTGAGATCGTTGATCTATTTCACATACCCGAAGTTACTCAAGATCAAATTATGCTTCGTGTGTTCCCTATGTCGCTTACTAAAGCTGCAAGTCGCTGGCTAAGAAATGAACCAGCTGGTTTAATAGTTACTTGGGAAACTCTTAAGAAGAAATTATTAAGCAAATACTGTCCACCTGCCTGAACTGCTAAGAAGATGGAGGAAATCAATAACTTTCAACAAGAGCATGACGAGTCTCTTTATCAAGCTTGGGATAGATTCAAGGAGATGTTGTTAAGATGCCCCTAACATTACTTAACTAACATGCAGGAAGTGATCTTGTTTCATAAAGGACTAGATGTACCTACTTGGAAAATTCTTGATTCCAAAGGTGTCATACCATCTATGAATGTCGCTGATGCAAAGAAAGCCATACAAGAGATGGCTGAACATTCTCAAAAATGGCACAATGGAATGTCTACTAGGACAAGAAGTACGGATACTTCTGACGGGCTAGCTGCTATTCAAGCCCAACTGAACAACCTTGGAAGGGAAATAAAAAAGGTGAATGAAAAAGTTTATGCTTCTCAAGTAGGATGTGAATCATGCAAAGGACCTCACTACACTAAAGATTATCCATTAAAAGAAAAGGTAAAGGCATTTGAGGAAGCTTTCTACACACAGTATGGTGTACCATTCCCTCCAGGAGGAAGATTTAGAGCAGCTGCTCTGGGATTCTACCAAAGAGATAACAGAAATCCTTCGTATCAAGAACGAAGGCAAACAATGGAAGAATCCATGAACAAATTTATGGCTGAATCTGCAAAAAGACATGACAAAAATTCAATCTTGATTAAGGAGATATGTTCGTCAACCGATGCCGCCGCTATTCGGAACCAAGGAGCCTCAATCAAAGCTTTGGAAATTCAAATCGGGTAACTGAGCAAGGTGCTGCAAGAGAGGGGATCTGGAAGTCTACCCGGCTTAACCGAAACTAACCCAAGAGATCATGTCAAGTCAATCTTGACGACTATTGAAAATGACACGACATCGATACGCCGTATCGGAGGAGCTCGATACGCTGTATTGGACAACCAAAACATAATGCAGACTTTCAAGCCAAATCAATCGACTATTCCTTTTCCAAGTCGATTAACTGATGATTGTTATGATGAGATGGTGTTAGACTCTGCTACTTATGGAATATTTGAGGAGGGACAAAGGATGGAAGATCAATGAATAAAGATCCTTTGCCTCAAACGGAAAAAGACCCAGGGAGTTTTACTTTACCTTGCTACATTAATAATATTTGTTTTGAAAAGGCCTTAGCTGACTTAGGAGCTAGTGTTAGCGTTATGCCCCTAACGACCTTTACCAACTCAGGTTTAGGAGACCTAGCCCCCACTAAATTGACCGTTGAATTAGCCGATAGAACAATACAATATCCTAAGGGTATAGCCGAGAATGTACTAGTAGGAATTGGTAAGTTTGTTTTCCTCGTAGACTTCATAGTTCCATATATGCCCAAGGACGTCAAAGTACCCTTGATCCTCGGAAGACTATTTTTATCTACTGTCCATGCTAAAATTGATGTCTTTGAAAGAGAAATTACATTAAGGGTAGGGAATGAAAATGTTACTTTCAAAAGTATTAAACCTACTAGTAGCTTAATTAAGAGGGTCTATGTGCTAAGCTTAAGGGAAAGAATGAAACTTAATTTATAAGCTAGGCTTATAGGAGAAGCTTTAATGATAAATAGATCACAAGACCCTAGTTTCGAGGACTTCATTGAATTAAACGATCTAAACACACCCGTAGAGCTTAGGAGGAATCAAGTTGAAGATTTAGGCTCAACTATTGGTGATGGAGAAGCAATTGATAAACCCATGATTGACATAATCAAGACTAGGAATAATTACAGTTTTGAAGAATACCCTAGTTTTGTGACTTTAACCGGAAGATCCATATTGATTGTGCCTACAACTTAAAATTTTCATGCATGATAGGTTTTGAACATGTAAATGCTATTTTTTTCCTAATTTTATCCATTAATGTAATGAATAAAAAGTTCTACAGTTCTATAATGAAGGACAAAGTTGAATACAATGGAAAGAGATCAAGACATAGGAGATGTTATTTTTAGAGAGCCATTCTGCAAGGCTTCATGTGTGGAAGCAAGAAGGTTTGACGGATTAATCACTATCCACAATGGTAATGATAAAGTGACTTACCGAATGGCGTGATCACATCTAAGGTTTAAACATTTATCCAATTCCCAATGCAACAAGATCAGGCCATTACTGAAGGTAAGTGTGCATGACAAGCTGAATGGAATCTCGCATCCGTACAAAAGATCAAAAGTTTCTACAAGGAGGTCTTGAACTTAGGACCCGAGTATATCCGAGATGCGAAAATGGAAGAATTGCTGACACGCGGGCACATAAGCGTGCATGAGATGGAGTAAAGAAGTTGAAGGAAAAAGTCTAACTTAAAGACTAGCTAAAAGAAAAGTGCTTTATGGGAGACAACCTGACTGTTTTTCATTTTATTATCGAGTCTGTCTTCCCAGACATCGATACGGCGTATCCGTACCACCCCATACAACGTATCGAATGTCTAGATGTTATCCAGTCTTTTAATTTTCTTCATTTAAAAACTTTTCTGTCAGATTTTCTATACGGCGTATTCGTTAAACGAATACAGGGTATTAGTTAATTTGACTCGTACTTAGGATTTTTAACTCAAGTTAAGATACGGCGTATCCGCCTTAAACCATACGGCTTATTGATCTCCTGTTCGCTTTCTAGGATTCTATTTTCTAACCAAGCAGATACAACTGAGATAGAATTACATTGTTTTCTTAATGATCGATACAAGATCTTGTTGAGCAATGTAACATGATTAGTGGTACGCTTATATTCTGGAATTACTGTGTGCATGCTGTTCATGCTAGGATTCAGACGCTCTTACTCACACAGTCTTGCTCATAAACGCAACATGGAGGATCATACCGAGCAAATCTCATGGGAGTTTCCCGTTCTAATTCTTTATATTTCATGTATTTAATTTTCTATTTATACAACGAGGGCATTGTATATCTCAAGTGTGGGGAGGAGAATTAGAACGCTTGTCCTTATTTTTACAATAATATGCTTAATTTATGCCAACATTTTAAAAATTTTTAGCATACTTTTTGTATAATTATTATCCAAATAACCTTGCACACATAACCCTTGTTAGATATCGTGAGGATTTAGACTTATCCGTTTCCAAATATTTACCCAAATTCCACAAAAACATGAGTGTGCCAAGTAAACTTTAGAACTTAGCTTGGTATATCTATTCGGTACCACAATAATAAACACTATTTTTAATAAATGGAGTGACTTTTCTAAACTGGTAAATTTCTAGGATTATACCAAAAAGCTTATACATGTTTTATTAACTAACTACACCAGTTAGTTAACCCCCGTATAAACCCTTTATTTACTCTCATTTTAAGAGTAATATACCCCTAGAAAAACCCGTAGAGCCATTCCTTTAGGATTAAACCCCAAATGTTTCGTTACACCTTATACCTTAGCCTACCCTATTAGATTAGTCCTTAATCAATCGATAGTTACTTTTGTGTAAAGTATTGTATGTCTTGTGTCTTGAGTCTATCTTTTCCACCTACGGTATGGTCGAGAAATTGCACAATGCAATGGTGATTTTCTATCTCTAGTTAGGTTGGGAAGTTACGCAATGCAACGGGAATGTAAAAGTAGTAGTTCGCTCGTGTATTTTTACTACTTCGTTATTATGATCAGGTATCAATTATTTAGATTTATCGTAGTCATGAGATGGTGAAATTCTACACATTAGTTTTATTTCCAATTCTTAGTGTTGAAAAAAAAACAAAAAAAATCAGAAAAATATAAAAAAACGATGTTTGTAGAGTATTGTTGTATTAGAGTTGGTACGTAATATAAACCAACTATGTAAAAGTATGTATAAAGTGGCAAAAGTTACCACTAGAGTTGTTATTGGGATGATTAGGAGTTGACCGTTATGGGACCGCCAACTTAGGTTGTTTTCATTAATCTATTGATCAAGATATTCTTTGAGTCTGATTCGTGTCTTCAAAAGCGTTGATTGTTCCATGTTAGAAACGTGAGTTAGTCTACCAATTTGTGTCTTTATCAAGGGACGAGGGAAAGTAACTAGCTACATTGTGCCTAGGACTATATCTATTTGCTTCATTTTCTTTAACAACAATTATTTTCTCTTTCCTAATTCCTATCCTTTGGTCTTACTCGAATGACGATGTGACCAATCATGCATGTCTATTCCGTCATTACGGCCATGCATGTGTAATTTTGTCCACCTTGTTGGTTTACTACTATTGGAGAAAGAGTTAGAAGATCCATTCCCTATATTACTCTTCATTATAACCCTTGGTTTTACTCGAGTGGGGGAATGATTGCAATCATGTATGTCTATCCCGTCGTTACGGGTGTGTATATGTGGTTTGTCACCCCTGCTGGTTTACCGCTTTTGGTGAAGACTACCAATCCTATTCTTTAGCTTATTCGAGATAGGAGTGAGCAGTCACATATGTCTATCCCGTCGTTACGGGTGTGTATGTGTGGTCTTTGTCGCCCTTTTAGGATATTGGTATCGATAAAGATTAAAAGAGTGATCAAACCCTTTAAACCTTCAAAAATAAAACCCAATTTACCTTTATAGAATAGTTACTCCTTAGCTTTAGTGGTGGAGATGTGTATCCTTGCCAAGCCTATGATAGAATACTCGTCACAACCGAGCAATTGAGCAAATTAGTTACATGTTACCACATAGATTAGTCGAGTGATTTGAGTGTTTCCATTTTCAAATTTTGTGAGGTGTTTGGTTGTGTGCTAGTAATCTAACAAGAAAAATGCTTAACGAAAAAGATCCTAAACTTAGGTTGGGATACATTTTTACAAAACTTTCTAAAGTCTACTTGAGGACAAGTAGGATTCAAGTGGGGGGATATTTGATGACATCAAATAACGTCACTTTTATAGCAGCCGTCCTACTCCATGAAACCGGTCCCTCTACCCGGAGGCTTCACAACAGTACCAGCTCACATCCGTAACTTTGACAAATGTTATATAGTATAATTATTAGCTAATTATTGTAATAGTTAAAGGAAGCATGTAAAGACAAATTCACCCCAGATTTACTATTCGTTTGACAATTCTTTTACCAACTGATAATAAGGAAAGATGACTCTTAATTTGAAAGAATCGACTTATATGACTCGTATGATGAATGAATGAAACATAAATGGTAGTAACCACTATTTAGTGTGGTTATGTAATTTGGTACTGGGGTTACACATCATTTGATGTTATACATCACAAGAGTTCATTAGATTGAGTAATGGTCATTGAATCATAAATATCTTTTTTTAATTTTATTCTTTTAATAAAATTTACTAGGTAACCTTTTAATTAACAAAACAAATTTTTTGCTTAACACAACAACCTCTAATCATTTTAAAACAAAATAATATTGAAATTAGCTTCGTTTCCATTGCGATACGATGCCTTGAAACCATCTTCCTGGTTTTTGACTATAAAAAACTTAATTTAAAAAAGCCATATCTTATAAAGAAGTTTTGATTTTTTAAGGGATGATTTATCATTAGTTATGTTTACATTTGCTTGCAACCTTATAAAGGATAGTACATAAAATTTAAGTAGCGTTACTTAGTTATAAATTCCATATGAAATAATATGGAGTAACAAGGTAATTACGGCTAAGTACTTAATTTAAGTGTGAGTTCTTCTGTTCTGGTACTAATAATCCATATCATCATATTAGTAATATACGGTGTAAAATGATAATAAACGGGAAAAAGTATATTTAGTGGAGTGTTGCGTCCGAAGGCCCTCGATAAGATCTTCAGTGAGGATTGGGCGGGTTGGGGGAAGCATCTCGCCTTAATGGAGTGCCCTAGTAAGATCCTAAATGAGGTTCGGGGCAGGTTTGAGGCGAGTTTTTTTAATTGGGTTTGGGGATGGAAATAACCGTCCCGCTCTAAATTCGCACCATTGTCATTCCTAATATTGGCAGAAATAAGTAAACATTCCCCGTACGCATACTACAAAACAAGAGCACTCCAAACACTTAGCAAGATCGAGACACTCTCTTACACTCCGTTACATACTAAAAAACAAGAGCACTCCAAACACTTAGCAAGATCGAGACACTCCCTTACAGGACGCTAGAAACAAAATACTCCCTCCGTCCCACTTTTATTGTCATTTTTTGACTTTTTGAAGTCTTTCTTTTTCAACTTTGATCTTAAATATTTTCGTTTGTGTTAAATAATATTTGATGCAAAATATATTAATAGGTTGGTTTTTAAATGTAGTTTCATTGGTATAATTTTTATCGAGTATTATATAACACAAACAAAAATATTAAAGATAAAAGTTGAGAAAGAAAGACTTTAAACAGTCAAAAGAGGACAATTAAAGTTGGACGGAGGTAGTAATGTATATTTATACTATAAAGATAGAGATTATACCTTCACGGATAAAAAAGTAGCCGCATCTTTCATGACAAATTAGTTCATTATTTTTTGTTTGTTGCGATTCAACATATATTCCATGATAAAATTTATAGATATTATAGATAGTGGCTCATTGAAATATTCTCATCCCTCATCATATAACGTAAGTTAAAACAGTAAATTCTCGTTGCGATGATATAAAAATTATTGTCATTATTACTGTGTACATCTAACGACCACAATTATTTTCTCGTTCTTTGATATTGCTGGTTTGCACGAATTGATAAATGATAAATCTTTTTATAAAAATTCATATCCATCGTCTAGCTTACATAATATTAAAACTTTTAAAAGTTATTAGAAAATGTAAAAAAAAGAGAATTAGTAGGTATCGGTTTAATATCCTTTTTAACATTGTATATCCAAACTAGGGGTGGCAATTCGGGTCGGGTTCGGGTTGACAGGTTTGGGGTAACAAGTTGGTGGGTCAGAAAACCTCAACCCGAACCTGATCTATTTAAATAATCGGGTCAGCTCTGTCAACCCTAACTTATTTACACATAACCCAAACCTGACCCATTTAACCCGTATACATACTTGGTTGGCGGGTTAAATAGATTACACGGGTTGAATAGGTTAAACGGGTTTTGGGTTGACCAATTTAACCCGTTTTATATATAAAAGTTGTCACATTACACGGGTTAAGCACGTTAAATGGGTTTGTGAGTCGACCCATTTAACCCATTTAACACGTATAATAAAATATAAATAATTTAAATTTAAGAAAAAAAAAATTAAAGGGGTTGACAGGTCGACCTAATTAATTTATTCCCAACCCAAACTTGACCCGTTCAATAAACGGGTTAGATAGGTCGACCCAAACCTGACCCAAATATATTTAAACTCAACCCTAATCCAAACACCCCTTCCCTATGGCAAGTCGTTCATTTGGCAGCTTAACAAGACGATGGTGCTTTCTTTCTTCATTTTTCAAAGTGTTTTGAAAGTTTAACTATTTTAGGGTCTTCAGTACACATTACTTGTCAAAGAGACTCCCTCTATGGACTGACCAAGCACCTCAGAAGAAGAGTAAAAGGGCCACTGATCTGTTTTAATGAGTAGGAAAAAAGGAATATACAAACTCAAAACTAAGCTTAATTGTTTCTAAAATAAACTATTATGTCAATAGTTAAGTTATAATCATATTTAACTTATTAATCATCTAGAGACCTTTATGAAATACAAATATAGTTTGTAATGGAACATGCACGAGTGAAGACTCATTCTTTTGACGTACATCATAATAAATAAATAAAACACTTCCATTTTTAACTTTAAATGCGGTTGCTTGACCAAAATCTCATTGAGGGGTTATATAAGCTCTTGTCAATTAGGCATAAGTCCCTATAAGTAAAAGTTCTGATAATACTGTTAACAATATATCTAGTTTCATGTATGAATTTACTTTCATTTAAAGGACATTCTAGGAAAGAACAATTTTTAACCCCCATTACAGTTCGAGTATTGAGCATGTTGAATTTACTCAGATGATTCCACTATTTGACATGCGAAAAGTGTCAACACGGCTAATCCATTTAACATCATGCTCCTGAATACATTTCTCAAACGATCATAGCTTACATGATGTTTTTAGGCCTAGATCCCTCTCATTTCTATCTTTTATGATTTAGGCCTGAAATTGTGTTTTCAAACAACAATTATTTATTTCAATCAATTTTTTTCTATTCTTTTGTGTTGACAATTACCACTCAGTTTCACATTCTTTGAGGAGATGCAGTAACCAGCAACGAAAAGTTTAAGGTGTTATTGTAACAACCCGCCATTTTCATCATAACTCAAGGCGGAAGGATCATGGTGCTAACGTAATATAACCAATAACTCAAGCATAGAAAACGACTCGAAAAGAGACGTTTTAAAATACATTCATTCGAATAAAAGTTTACATCAAGGTCCCAAATCATTTTTCAATAATTCATAAACATTTTTGAAATATTCCTCGAATGACATTTATTTAATGGGCCTTCAAATATTTGGTTTTTTGGCTTAAGCGACAACCACAATCTCCATCGTCGAATTAACCGTATCAAATGACTGAGATAAAACAAGCTAACAGTCAACAATAATGTTTGAGTGAATCCATCAGAGTTTAAATATATAAATCCATATAAATATATAGGGTTCCACACTAATCTCCGTACACAAGTACATTTTCTTCATATTCAACAGGATATTAACGTCGTGGCCAAACAAAGTAGATCGGGGGATTATTTTAAGCCTCATGAGCATTTGACCTCCATCTAAATTTATGTTTGGGGTTCCAATAAGGTAAATGCCCCACTATACACCACCCACGCTATGATGGGGGGGGCCCCCACCAAAATATTAATTTCTCTATAAACAACGCATCCGTTGTTGGTCCATATTCCCGACACTTAACGATAGCCAGTCGTCATGGATTGGAGGTGGCAGCCTCCAAATAGTACTATTCCATGTATAAGCGTATGCCATCTACCGGCAATTAACAATTCATGATTTCCATGGGTCTTTTATCTAGCGAGTTAAACTAACTTATAATAATCCAAGCAACTAGCATACGATCTCCCTTGTGTTCTATTTTTAAAAACAAGCATGTTATCTCCCTCGCGGGTTTATAAAACAATTAAAGTATAAAAATGCGAGGCTATGAACTCACTTGGTGACAAGGGTAGAGAACGTCGGATAATTAGTACTTCGGCGTACGCGCGTCGATCAACTGAAACCTATACTATTATTAGCAGTCATATGTTTATAGTCGATAAAATAAAATTCACAAATTTAAATATGTATAGATACATGTATCTTATATGATGATCAACAATTTATAATTCCTCAAGTTTTATTCTCATAGTCTTCTATGTGTTTAACATGTACTAATTTAGCCCATTTTTCACTAGTTGTTACCCAATTTTAGTCCAAAGGCCCATTTATGAGTCCATTAAGTAATTTAGTCCATTTCATAAGTCCAGGACCAGATCTTAACCCATTAATTAGGCCCAAGTGGGTTGGGTCCAAAGTTAAGTCCAATAGGTCCATTTATATACATTGGGCCTAATGGCCCAATATGGTCATATAGTCCATTTTAAGAACGCTGTTTATATTCTTATAGTAAATTTTCGGGTTCTCAATGTCGGGTTAAGTTTATTATCAGTAGGTTTATCATACAAAAACTCCCAAAAGTGAGTCCTACCACCTCGGGTTTTAGTCACAAAAACGCTTTACAATTTTTTAGTATTGATATAGACGTAAAAAATTTAAATATGTTTAATATTTACAAAAATAGTCGTATCTCCAACCTTAAAATGGATATACTTCTAAAAATTTATATCATTAGTTTTCATTTTTATTAAAATGTACATCACAGATTATAAAGTCATTTTATACTTATTTTAAGTATATATATCTTAAGGTCCAATTACATACACAAATAGCACGTATGATAAAACTGACTGAAATTTAGGTACAACCATTTTTGAATGCCATCTTACAAAAAACCACAAAGAATTGGGTGACTAACCAATTGATTCAAATTCTTCATAATTTAGCTACAACCCATAGTTTTACCTTTTTAGTCAACTCAGTCCACAAATATCACTTTTTAACACGTTTTTACAGTAAGGTCAGAACTGATGTCTTTTGGTAAAATGGTCATAACTCATTCAATTTTTACTTTCCATTGAGTATCCAATTAGCCATATGTTCATAACTCAATTCTCTACAACCTAGGTAAATCAAATCAACCATTAAGCTAACCCAAAAATCCAAAACTTGCTGTTAACAACAACCCTAAATTTTCAATGATTTCTAGCAAGTTTTAATAATTGATTTGTCATTCCTAACCAGATCTATGCACTTGTTATCATTTTATTTCTTAGATCATCATTTACAATACAATCAAGGTACATACACAAAAGGAAATAAAAAAAAAAAATATAAATACAACAAGTACAAGTAAGGATTATACCCAACAAAAGATGGTGATGATGATACAATGATCAAAACAATGAAACCCTAGCTTCAAAACAACTCCTAACCACTCTTCTTCACCATTTTTATCTTTCATTTTCCACCATTAAAACATGTTAACATCACCCCAATGCGGTTATAAGATGGTTTTTTGATGGGTTTAAAAATATTAGGAATGGATTAAGGTTAAGGGTTTAACTAGTAAGATTGGTGATTGAAAAATTGATAAATATGTGTTCTTGGTGGTCCTAGCTCACGCAAAAACAAAAAAAAACAAGGAGGAAAACAAGAGAGGTGTGATTTTTTTTCTTTACTATGAGAAGGTAAGAGTGAAAGAGTGGTTTTTATAAAACCTCCACATGCAAAATGACTAGGACATTTGTCCTAGTCCTTCTTCTTCTTATGCCACGCCTCATATGAGGTGGTGGTGTCAAAAATTTTATTTTATAAATTATAACTTTAGTATTTAGGGTATAATTTTTAGATAATTATGTAGTTTATCTGAGGGCTAACGGTATAAAATTAAAATAAAAACGTAAGTTACGGCGAAACCACGAAGTAAAACGAACAAGATAAGAATAGTTTCCTAACAAAATCGGGATACTTATCCTGAAAATTTTAAATTACGTACGGTAACAAGACGAATAATATAATAATAAACTATTGCTCTAAAGATCTCTCTACTGTAAGTAAACGAAATGCACGTATACGAACAATAAAAAACGAATCACACAAAATTAAAACTACCGGCATTTGAAAATATAAACACCCGCATAACTAGGATTTCGCCGGTTCTTTGTAAACGTCGCGTAAATTACAAATGTAAGCCTAATCTTCCCCGGATAGTCCCGTGAGTCATATCTCAACATAAAAATGAAAATTATAATTAATACTCGAGAATAAAATAAC
This sequence comes from Tanacetum coccineum, assembly GCA_026074375.1. Lineage (NCBI taxonomy): Eukaryota > Viridiplantae > Streptophyta > Magnoliopsida > Asterales > Asteraceae > Tanacetum > Tanacetum coccineum. Next base: position 30,650 of record BQNB010002343.1, read on the forward strand.
GACCTGAATTTGACGGATTGTCACAGCATTTTCCTCTAAAAAGGGATCTTCGTCCTCGAAGATCAATTCATCTTGTCGCCCGTTTCTTATTAAAATCAAAGAGATGTGGGTATTTCTTCCACATCTGGTCCTCCCGTTCCCAAGTATACTCTGGTCCACGACTCGAGTTCCATCGAACTTTAACTATAGGAATCCGACTTTGCTTAAGTTGTTTCACTTCTCTATCCATGATTTCAATGGGTTCTTCGATGAAATGCAACTTCTCGTCGATCCTTACTTCGTCGAGTGGAATGATAAGATCTTCATCTGATAAACATTTCTTTAAATTCGACACATGGAATGTATTGTGTATTCCTTGAAGCTCTCGGGGTAATTCCAGTTTATATGCCACCGGACCTACTCTTGATAAAATCTTGAATGGTCCAATATAACGGGGACTTAATTTCCCACGTTTCCCAAATCGAACAACACCTTTCCACGGTGATACTTTCAGCATAACTTTGTCACCCACTTCGAACTCCAAAGGTTTACGTCTCACATCCACATAACTTTTCTGTCTACTATGAGCAGCCAATAATCGGTTCTTGATTTGCACAATCATCTCTGTAGTTTGGCGAATCATTTCTAGTCCAGTGAGTTGGGCATCTCCAACCTTACTCCAACATACAGGCGATCTACATTTCCTTCCGTATAGAGCTTCGATAGGTGCGGCCTTAATACTATCGTGATAACTATTATTGTATGAGAATTCAGCCAAAGTAAGTGCTTAGCCGCAGCCACTACTAAATCAACACAAGCAAGCACGCAACAAGTCTTCTAAGTCTGTATTGTTCTTTCCTCTGACCACAGTTTCAGGATGGTAAGTCATACTACATCATCTAATTCGTCCCCAATGACTTTTGAAGAGATCTCCAAAACCTTGATGTGAAACGAGGGTCTCGATCTGAAATAACCAACACAGGCACCCCGTGCCTACAAACAATCTCCTTCAAAAATAATCGAGTAAGCTTCTACATTTTATACTTCTTCATTCATGCGAATAAAGTGAGCAATTTAGTCGAATCGGTCAACAATGCCCCAATTGAATCATATCGGATGGTGTTCTTGGAAAGCTTATGTAATGAAGTCCCTTGTAATTTCTCTCCCATATTTCCAAATAGGGAATTTTCTATTGCTGAAGAAATTCCTGATGCTTTGTGATCAGACTTGACTTTATCACATATCAAAGCACTTACGACATATGTCTGCAATGTCAGCTTTCATATTCGGCCACTAGATATACTTCTCAAATCGTTGTACATATTATCCGATCCCAGGATGAATGGAATATTTTCGACTTATGAGATTCCAACTATGATTTAGGTCTCTCAATCCTCCAAAAATGGTTACCATACTCGTACCTTCAGACATTTAGTACTCTATCGATCTAACTTCAAAAATCTTCCCTTCGCCACGAAATCCTTCGGCACCAATATTTTTTCCTTGCACGCTTCAACTTGTGCATTTCAAATTTGGTTCGGGTAAATTGTTATGTACCGTCACCACTGAAAGCACCGCACTCTTGAATGTTCATTATCCTTCACGCTCAAACCATCAGCGGCAACATTCGCTTTTCTCCCGGTAGATAACGAATTACAACAATCGGAAGCACTACATAAGTTCAATCCATCTACGCTGCCTTATATTTAGCTCTTTCTGATCCAAAATATATTGTAGGCTTTTGTGATCGGTGTATACCGTACACTTAGTGCCGTACAAATAATGTCTCCATAGTCGAAGAGCAAAAACCACCGCTCCTAATTCCAAGTCATGGGTCGTATAATTTTCTTCATTCTTTCTAAGTTGCCTAGAGGCGTACGCATCACCTTTTCTCGCTGCATCAAAACAGCTCCAATCCTTAAGAGGATGCATCACAAGACTACAAACAAAGTCTTCACTTCCTTCGTATGATAAGTATTAGCGTCACTACACATTTCAGCTCATGTTTGAAATGCCTCCTCTACTCTTCGCCCCCACATAACGGCTTATTTTTCGAGTGAGTTTAGTTTAAAGGTCTTGGATATTAGAGAAAACTCCTTAATAAACCTTCGATAATAACCTGCCAAACCCAAAAATTGTCGCACTTCCGTTGGTGTAGTCGGTGCAGCCCAATTTTTAATGGCTTCGATCTTCGCAGGATCAACATGAACTCCACTACTATCAATCACATGGCCAAGGAATTCTCAAGGCGGAAACGAGCAAAAATCACACTTGATTAACTTAGCGTACAACTTTTTCGTTCTTAGCAAATTTTAAGATAGTCCTTGTCCAATGTTTACCATGTTTTTCTTTGTTTTTGGAATAAATCAGAATGTCATCAAAGTCTCGAGCGCGATTACGAACTTATCAAAAACGGTTGCCACACTGCTATTCATCAAATCCATGAATACTGCAGGTGCATTAGTCAGTCCAAAAGGCATTACCTGAAACTCAATGTCAAACGAGTTCTAAACGCTGTAATTAGAATGTCCTTCCACGCGAATATACGAAGTTGATGATAACCAGACCGTAAATCAATCTTCGAATAAACACTAAAACCCTTTCAGCTGATCGAATAATCATCATCCTTGTAATGGATAACGATTTCTGGGATTGTCAACTTGTTCAGAAATTCTCGCTCTTCACAGACAGACCGGAGCTCCCCACGTGACGACTCGTCGAATAAAACCTTTCTCCGATAACTCTTGCCAGTTGCTTAGAACAACTCCTTCATTTCAGATGGGCTAAACGATATGGCGCAGCGCCATAGTGCAGGCACCGAATAAGATCAATACTAATCAACTTCCCTGGGTGGCGGAAGTCTAGGTAATTCATCAGGAAATACCTTGGGAAAATCTCGGATAACAGGAACATCTTCTAATCGTTTATCCTTCAATTCTTGTTCAGTTACTTGAGCTAAGGATAGCTCATAACCATTCTCGATAATACTTTTGAGCCTTATGCAAGAAACGATCTTCAATCGTGAATTATTTCTATCGCCTTCGTTTAAACTTCGATAACCCAGCGACGTCTTACCTTTCCATGGAATCCTAACCTTTTTCACGTCGCACATAAAATAGTATCCCCCCGTCAATCATATCGTGATAACCAATCTATCCCACATAGATGATATCAAAACTTCCTAGTTCTATTACCATTAAATCGATAGGAAAAGAATGGTTTAAAAGATTAAGTGTACACCCTATTAACACATTATTGGTACTTACTACTTTTCCGTCAGCCAATTCGACATCATAGCTAGTATCTAACTCAACCGGTTCAATATCAATAAGGGTACTAAAATTTGTAGACACAAAACTTTTATCGGCACCCGAATCAAATAAAGCAGTAGCATATCGATTATTGAGTAAGAATGTACCAGTAACGACTTTCGATCTTAGCTGACATCCACACTCCAACTTGTAAACAGCTACACTATTTCCAACTTGTCCATTCTTTTCAACTAGGGCAATCTCCAGCTTTCGGTGACCTTTTGCGGAGTATGCAGTATGGTTGAAAACAAGTCACATCCTTCCGGGTTCGGAGGGCTTCCAACAAGCAGCAGTCTTGTGCCCCAACTTACCACACTTACCACATTTCCAACAATCCCCAGCATGCTTCTTATTCTTGCACCGTGGACAAACTTCGTTGTCATTTGGTGCAACATTGGTCATAGCTCCAGCATTAGCCCTTCTTTGGTTTTGTCGACGATTGTAATCGCGTCGGTTGTCACCACGACCACCACGATCTCCTTCACCTTTCCTCTTTTCACCTTCAGAAACCTCATCAGTCTTGTCTTGTATTATTTGTCCCATGAGCTGATAAGCCATACGGACAGCTTCATCAATACTAGTAGGCCTCGATGATGTCACATCACCACGTATATTCTTCGACAATCCACAATATACTGTTCCACCTTCACCTTTCAGCTCCACCATTCTAGGACACAATAAGGCCAATTCATGGAATCGGTTGGTATACCCATCAATATCAGTCCCTTTTAACTTCAAGTTGTACAATTCTTGCTCCAGCCTTTGCAACACACTTCGAGGACAAAATTCCTCAGTCATCCACTTTCTCACCTCAGTCCATGGAGTACCATTAGCAGCATCAATACCCATGGAAGCAATCCTTCCATTCCACCAAGTCAATGCACGACTTGAGATAGCAAGTTGCAATTTCACCTTGTCCCTTTCTTGCAATCACTAATTCGGCAAAAACACAGATTCTAGTTTCTCAAACCACTGACATAATCCCACGGCACCTTCGGTGCCTTTAAAAGGTTGTGGGTCACACTTCATGAATGTTACGTAAGTACACCCAGTAATTTCGGGCGCTGCTGGTCTGGCACCACCGACTCCAGCACTACCGGCTCCAGCACTACCGGCTCCAGCTCCACCAGCTCTAGCACCACCGGCTCCAGCACCACCGACTCCAGCACCACCGCTATACCCAGCACCACCCAGGCTCTACTGTTCAATATTGCCAACAAATTCACCATAGATGTGTTAACGTTGACTCCCAAATAATCTCATGCATACGTGCCTCAGACATAGCATTTGGCGTGCAAGATCCGTTTACCATTAACACAAATCAAATCATAAACGTGTATTCATTCAATGCTTGTATTAAGGCAAAAGGAACAATTAGAAGAAACACGAAAAGAAAGTAACATCAACGCGCGCGCACATAGAAATTAGAACCAAAAGATAGTCATTTCATTAATCACCAATAAGTTACAAGTTGCATTGTCATACATTACATGTCACCATCTAATGCTACACAACTTCAAAAGACTAGTTCTACTAACTGACATCGCAGTTTAGTTAATGATTTACAAAAGATACTACTAATGATAAACTAATCTACTAAGAGTTATTAGGTGGTCCACGTGGCTTGGAAGGTCCCTCGGTCCCATCAGAAGAAGATTTCTTTAATTTCTTTCTCGGCGCTCGGTATCCTCCTCATCAGATGGAGGCCTCAAAACAGCCCCAATACTAACCATATCTAAATAAAACCTCTTGTTCCACACTCGGGACTCGTGTAAACTCCTCTCAGCAATATCACGCTCCATACGAGCCCACGCCAACTTAGTCTCAGTCTCATCCAACCTTTTCTTCAAAGTAGCATTCTCCCCACTCTCCAACACCTTCAACCTCTCTAAAACATTACCCAAAGTACGCTCAACATCTCCCAAATCATGATCCTAGTAATTCTCTCTCATTTTCCTTGATCATTATACTTGACTTTAGGAAGCGCCAATCTGTCATTTGGCATGGTACCTCAAACTCAGCCTCCGTAAGTCTAGCTCGTGCACGGGTCGCATCCAAATCACGTCTCAAAGCCCAAGGTGTCAATCCACCAACATATGATAAGTCACGAGCAGAAGATGACTCTCCTACCTCATATAAGCCCCTCGGAAAGTCACGAATATCATAAGGTTTTTGGGTAGAAGTCCCAATAGTAGCCTCGGGTGCAACATCAACCTCGGGTGCAACCTCAATCTCCTCGTCCTCTGACTCAGAATCAGATGACTCCGCATTAGGCGGCTCAGAATCAGAAGACTCATCTCTAGGTGGCGGGGTTTGGTCACCCTCCACCTCATAAGGAAAGATCAACTCCGCATCGTCATCGACCTCAATCTCAACATCCTCATCCTCGATATCCTCATTATTAACATTCTCATTCATATCATCAACGCTCCCGCGAACCACCATCATATTGCCGGGGCTGTGGGTTAGGATGTTGGAATAACTAGATTCCCATGGCCCATTAGTTTGTTTCCCCGGGTCTTCTCCTTCATCCCTCATTAAAGCAAGCGGACGCGGGGAGCGCGAGCGAGAGAGCGCAAGCTGGGAATATCAAACTCTTTTCGGGTGGATCTTAGGGCATACTCAAAGTGGTTCGGGAATCGGGTAAAAATAGGTTTCACTTAATAGCTTCGTTCGGCTCCGTTAAGATGTTTAGGGTCTCCTGACATTCTGCGTCGTATAAATATCTCGTATATATTAAATAATTATACATAATTAACATTTATGCAATAAATGAAAATTTCATTCTGTAACATAAATATTTTTTCCATATATATAATATATCTCGATAAATAAATCCATCTCATTCTTGTCCATTAGTAATGAGCGCGAAGATTCGCTTGCACAGTTATAGTTAAAAGATTTCAAAAAAATCCTTTCATTCATTTTTTTGAAAATCTTTGTTCTCTAAACTAAGCTCTTGATACTAATTCTGAAACACACCGCATTTTATCATATAGCTCAACGGAAGGTCATTTATTGGGGTGGCGACGTATTTAATACAATAACGTAAGCAGAAAACACACTCGAAAAGACGTTTTAAAATACATTCATTCGAATAAAAGTTTACATCATAGGTCCCAAATCATTTCATAATTCATACAACATTTTTGAAATATTCCTTGAATGACATTTATTTAATGGGCCTTCAAAACATTTGGTTTTTGCTTAAGCGACAACCAAAATCTCCATCGCCGAATTACCTTCAAGGACCTGAGATAAAACATGCTAAAAGTCAACAATAATGTTGAGTGAATCCATAAAGTTTATATATAAAATCATAAAAATATGTTGGGGTTCCCAACATCTAATCTCCGAACACAAGTATCATTTCTCATTTTTCATCAGGATATAACGTCGTGGCCAAACAAAGTTATATTGGGGGATTATTTATAAGTCTCATGACATGAACGTTACCAATCTAATTTATGTTGGTGTTCACCCACACGGTAATGCCCACTATACACCCTCGCTATGAGTGCATATTATTCTCTATACAACGCATCCGTTGTGTCATATTCCTGACACTTGACGATAGCCAGTCGTCACGGATTGGAGGCGGCCCTTCAACTAGTACTATTCCATGTTATAAAGCTATTCCATCTACCGGCCATTACAATTCAAGATTTCGCGGTCTTTTATATAGCGAGTTAAGCTAATTTATAATAATCCAAGCAACTAGCATACGATCTCCCTTGTGTTTTATTTTTAAAAACAAGCATGTCATCTCCCTCGCGGGTTTATAAAACAATTAAAGTGTAAAAATGCGAGGCTATGAACTCACTTGGTGACAAGGGTAGAGAACGTCGGACAATTAGTACTTCGGCGTACGCGCGTCGATCAACCAAAACCTATACGATTATTAGCGGTCATAGGTTTATAGTCGATAAAATAAAATTTACAAATTTAAATATGTATAGATACATGTATCTTATATGATGATCAACAATTTATAATTCCCCAGGTTTTATTCTCATAGTCTTCTATGTGTTTAACATGTACTAATTTAGCCCATTTTTCACTAGTTGTTACCCAATTTTAGTCCAAAGGCCCAATAGGCCCATTTATGAGTACATTAAGTAATTTAGTTCATTTCATAAGTCCAGGACTAGATCATAACCCATTAATTGGGCCCAAGTGGGTTGGGTCCAAAGTTAAGTCCAATAGGTCCATTTATATACATTGGGCCTAATGACCCAATATGGTCATATAGTCTATTTTAAGCTTGTTTATGAGTTAATGTAAATTGTTCGGGTTTCTCGATGTCGTTTAAGTTATTAACAGTCGTTCTCATACAAAAACTCCCAAAAGTGGGTCTTACCACCTCGGGTTTTAGTCGCAAAAACGCTTTACAATTTTTAGTATTTATATAGACGTAAAAAAAATTACATGTTTATGTTTACAAAAATAGTCGTATCTCTCAAACCGTAAATGATATACTTATAACATTTATATCTGAGTTTCATTTTTAAATGTACATTACAGATTATAAATCATTTTTATACTTATTTTAAGTATATATATACTTAAGGTCCAATTACTACATAATAGTCAAGTTGATAAAACTGACTGAAATTTTCGGTTCACCATTTTTGATGCCATTTACAAACCACAAAGAATTGGGTGACTATCCAATTGATTTCTAACTCTTCAGGAAGTTTTAGCTCACACACCCATAGCTTTATTTTACCTTTTTAGTTAAACCCAGTCACAAATATCACTTTTTAACACGGTTTACAGTAAAGGTCAGAACTGATGTCTTTTGTAAAATTGTCATAACTCATTTTAATATTGAGTATCCAATAGCCATAATGTTCCTGAAATTAATTCTCTACAAACCTAGGTAAAATCAAATCACCAATAAGCAACCCAAAAATCCAGAATTGGCTGTTGACAACAAACCCTAAATTTCAATGATTTCTAGCAAGTTTTAATAATTGATTTAGTCATTTCTTACCTAGATCTATGCATGTATGTATCATTTTATTTCTTGATCATCATTTACAATACATGTACATACACAAAAATGAAATAAAAAAAAAATATATAAATACAACAAGTACAAGTGAGGATAAACCCAAACAAAAAGATGGAGATGACGATACACATGACAAAACAATGAAACCCCTAGCCTTCAAAACAATCCTAACCACTCTCTTCACCATTTTTATCTTCATTTTCAACGCAATTAAAACATTATAACTTTCATCCCAAATGTGGTTATATGATGGTTTTTTGATGGGTTTTACATATAGGAAATGGATACAAGGGTAAGGTTTAACTAGTAAGATTTGTGATTGAGAAAATTGATAATATTGGTGTTCTTGGTGGTCCTAGCTCACGGCAACAAGGAGGAAAACAAGAGAGGTGTGATTTTTTTTCTTTACTATGAGAAGGTAAGAGTGAAAGAGTGGTTTTTATAAAACCTTCACATGCAAAATGACTAGGACATTTCCTTCTTCTTCTTGTGCCACGCCTCATATGAGGTGGTGGTGTCAAAATTTTTATTTTATAAATTATAACTTTAGTATTTAGGGTATAATTTATAAGATAGGTAGGTAGTTTTGAGGCTAACGGGGTATAAACGTAAAATAAAACGAAAGTTAAGGCGAAACCACGAAGTAACAAATGAACAAATAAAAATAAAGTTCTACGAAAATCGGGATACATTGCTGAAAATTTTAAATTTACGTAAGGTACAGAAAAAGACTAATAATAAGTATAACACAAGAGATTTTACGTAAAGTACGAAAAATGCACGTAATACGAAAAATAAAAACGAATGCAACAAAATTATAACTATGAATACATTTCTCAAACGATCATAGCTTACATGATGTTTTTAGGCCTAGATCCCTCTCATTTCTATCTTTTAATGTTTTTAGGCCTGAATTGTGTTTTCAACAACAATTCTCTCATGTTCAAATCAATTTTTTTCTATTCTTTGTGTTGACACCACTTTAGTTTCACATGTCTTTGAGAGTTTCAGTAACCAACAACAAAGTTTAAGGTGTTATCTTCAGTAAGTCACCTATTACCGATGACTCAATATCCTCTTCAAGGTTGGTATTCTGAAGCGACATAGATATTCTTGAGGAATGAGACATTGGAAAGTAGAAATGCCCTTGTTAAATCTGTTTTGCAATCACCAAATACAAGTGGATGATACATATAAGAGAAACTGCATGTGTTGTCTTAAAGCATCCCATGTCTCATTCTATCACATATATCGATGCCTCTTCCGGATTCCAACAATGAAGAGAACATTTAAACGGTGATAAATGGCTTACCACAGTAATACCTCAAAGTATGCTATTGGTCCCCAAAAGTCCAAAAATATGTTTTCGCTGTCTTGGCGGCGAAACAAAGAGAAGAGGAGAAGATTAATCCTAAGATGAAAAAGAACCATCATTAAAACACAACTTAAGTGTTAAGATGATGCCCACCACAAAGGGTGTTGGCAATTATATCCATGGATAAAACCGTCTCTGGTGAGCTAAGGTTGATGTGGTGGCGACTCACCTTTAACAACAGCTAAAGTATCTCGAGTCAATCTAGAAAAAAGATGCGGGGGTAGCTTCATGAGTTTACTTAATAATAAAAAAAATCATGTGAGCAATCATAATAATACCATGAAAACATAGTAGTTAACTTGTGGTATGTATCATGAGATAAATCTTGATTGTGATAAAGGGAAATCATAAAACTTGATTTTTTTCTTTCTAAAAGATAAAAACATATTTAAGTCATACCTCACACTTGAAGTTGTAAAGTACTTACTTGTACCTCTACATTCAACATGATACACACAAAAATTGGAAAAATATAAGATGGGACACGAGTTGCACTTCCATATCTTGTTGTTGCCGTAAATGAGCCAGTAGACTGCAAATGAAAAGCATTTGACATGAATTCGGGAATTAAATGATGAAGAAAAACTTAAATAAAGTTGATACCTCAACGTAGGAGAAAAATGATGCAAATATCATCACCATATATCGCATCAAAAGTGGGAGTGCCCTCATTGAAATGGATCAGGAATAATATATCGTGCATGTTCTGAGTTATTTAGCAACATATATAATAAGATCACACAAATGTACAAAATAAAATTAAGGACTTTTTCTATATCTAGTTATAAAGAAAATATCACCATGAAGCTTCATTAATATGTCCAGAAATATCGATACGACAAGTGTTAAAAGTTAATGTAGATTTGTTGTAGGCACCACTCCATGTTAAAATTACAACGCAAGTCCATGCAATTGGAACTGATAACAACCTCACAAACCTATCACCACTAGCCTCTTAACTGAAGTTTTATGTTTGAGGAATTACTCATAAATGGTGTTAGAACTTGCCTATGAGATGAGGACCATCAACACTAAATTTGCTAGCCCGATTTTCAAACATTTTCCCTCCTGAAACAACAACAATATTATATGAAACATATATATTACTATTTTCTCTTAAATTGAATTGAAAGTGATCAAAACTATGGATGGCTAGATGTAAATTATTCTTGCCTTGGGAAAACCTAGAAATGGATTTATATGATTTACCTACCTCGTGAGATTCCTGGTATGTATCCTATCTTTTTACATGAATAGCGGAATAAATGGGGATTACAAACGCATGTGCTCCGCTGATAACCGATGGTAATCGAGTGCCAAACATAGCTTCTATTAAATTGTTGAATCCTGTAAGAAAAAGAAGTGTTTGGATCACCCTGGCTTTCTCAGCCTAGATTGATACACCTGATTCAATAGACATTTGTTTATTCAATTTAACAATTAATTAAGATAAAAACATATATATCTTTGATAGAATATATAAAAATGTATCTTATTAGGAATAGTAAGATAAAATTTTATAACTTGGTGAAGTAATCTACTCCTAATCAGTAGTAGTTTCTGAATGATTATATAATATAAATGATAATGTTACCTCATCCGCTTTAGGATGAGTAGGATGATTTGCACCTTCAGTAAAAAACTTGGCTTTAACACTTCCTGCATTTTTTCTTCAATAGACATGTTCAGTGTGTGATAGATTTTTCCTTGCGAAACTTGTAATAGAAACTCACAAGAGGGTCAAGATTCAAAGAAAACTAATATATACAATTTTTTAATTGGTCATCATATGCATTCGTATTTTAACAAATAGCAACATACCAGGTCGCTCCACTGTTCGTATGGTTTTCCCGCTTTTTATTTTAATGTTTATGTTTGTTTATAAAAACTTAGATTTAACTTTTTGTGAATTTAATACTTGCACAATATGAACAATATAAATAAGTAAGAGTAAACAACGGAATAAGAGATAAGAGTTGCTCTTCGGCCTACTCCACTCCTCGAGCACCTAACTCGAGAGTTTTCTTCATTATGTCAACAAACTCGCTTATGGCGGAGAAAACCGTACACAACGTTGCTTACACCGATTTACGACACAAAGCCAAATGTCGAGTTCTAATCTTAGCTAGAACTAATCTATCACAACACAACTTCACGACTTTACAACTTCACAACTTCTTCACAACTTCAAGACTTCCTCACAAATTCACGACTTCACTTCACCACACTACTTACATTACAACTAACTAACACTACTTGAAAAGATCACCAAGATCTAACTATGCTTATAACAATCACCAAAACATAACAACTTCACAACTTTACAAGATATATAAATGATTTACAATTTATGATATGGATGCAACAAGATTGCAATATACATTTAGGGTGTAATACTTCTTTACTTGATGGTGGAAGTATTCTTCGCTTGCACTTGAGGTATTGAGGTTGGATAACTTGGAAACAAAGCTTTATGATTAAATGATCAAAGGTTTTTAGAGAGATGTGTAGGCTGTTTTAGAACAGAAAGAATGGGTGCAAAAGGTGAGAAAATTGTAGGGAAAAGTCCAGTATTTATATGACAAACTAGAGGAGCGTCTACCTAGGGCCGGTCCCCTTAAATAGGTGGGTGGTCCTCTTAATTTTAAGGGGGTCGGCCGTATATTTAAGGGGGGCGCCCTAGACTGGGGCATCCCCAGTTTGTCTTTTGTGTAAGGGGAATTTTCTTGAACTTTTTTAGCCGTTTTAGGTCTGAAAATTTGAATTTCAAAATGTTTATTTTGAATAAAACATTTCGTTTAATTGATAGGAATGTTTTGTAGTGTTTCTAAATGTTTACAACATTTTATAAAAGTGTGAGGTTGAATAAAAATTTCCTTTGATCATAAAATGCATTAAGCATTTATTTATTCATACCTTTAAGTGATGTATTTGTTGAAATGAGAATTTACTACTAATTACTTGTTTTCGTTTAATTTTACGTTGAACGTTTTTATATTTTGTGATTATCAAAACGTAAAGATATGAAAAAATATTAGTAATGTTTTTAGGCATTATATTTTTATCAACAGCAACATACCAGGTCGCTCCACTGTTTGTATGGTTTTCCCATGGTTTCCAGCAGCATCGATAGCTGTCTTCAGCTTAGATAGCCTTCCAGATACCTGGAAAGTGTTAATTTACATGGCTAGGGTCCTTACTGAGGGCCAATCATACTATGCAGGGATGTCACCATTACGAAGACCAAAAAAAGAGTAGCATTTCAGATTTGGTTGTGAATAGAAATGCATAATTGGTTTTGGAGTGGGGCCAAAGAGGTGTTTATGATGCTATATATTTGACTGATATTTCACAACACCTATAATGCAACTTATGTTTCTTAGTTGCCAAAAAAATTAAGATAGGAGCTCACAGTTGCTTAGGCGTTGACCTAAAACGGAACCTAACTTGGCTTATCTTTTTTGGAGCACTTGTACATAGAGCTTTTGTACTTGTATGATGCTGAAAATACAACATTAGAAGAACACAAGTTTTGCAGTTGTGAGTGTTTATGAAAAATACCTAAAGTAGTTGATATGGTGCACCAAAAACAAAAATATACAAATGTTCTAAAGGTTGATATAGAGTCGTCATTTTACCCCTTCACAAGTTGGTCGATTTGTAAAACATTACCTTTTATCTTTCCCATAGGCATCAATAAGGGTATTATAAGTAACCGTATTAGGCTTAACTCCTTGTGAGATAATCTCATAAAGCAAAAAAATGCACCTTGTCAGACTCATGATAATGTAATCATGATTTTATGAGGACTGAATATGTGTACACATCATGTTAGAAAAGTTTACTTAATATGATGTTTTATAGAACCGAACATGTTGGTTAACACAATTTCCAATATCATATCTCTACACGTGCATAAATTTTCAAATAATTGGTATGTGGATAGTACCTTCATTGTAATGATGTAAAACCCAAATCCGCACATATAGATGGGTCTAACCTCGCAAAATGAAGAGATGAAAAATAATTAGTGTAAAGAGTTAAGCCAAATTCTCATTGAGCTAAGCCATCTATTTGACCCATTTAAGATAAATCACAACCCAAGCCAAACCATTTATGAGTGAATGAGTCAATATCGCCACTTCTAATAACAAGTGTGAAACTGTAGAATTGTTACTAAATGACATATGCCTGTATAGAGAAGAACAAAAAATACCAGAATTTCTGGGCATTCTTATCAGGTCAACTTCAATCATGTCCTCCCATTAGCCTTGGTTAGATTTATTCCATTGCGCGAATGATTGAACTGCATCAGATGGATATCAAAAGTTTAGGCCAGATGCTTTTGTTGCTATAATGAAATAAGCAAAAAAATCGCTTTTCATGTGATGCTTCTTCTGGACGGTTGTCTATTTTTAAGGAAAAACAAAACTACTGAGTTTGAGTATAATACACTTTTATTAAGCAACCAAAATGAATCCAGTTACTCTGTACATAACTTTACTTACATATACCAAACACTACTCTACCTGCTACAATATATTATTTGTTGAATTAACAAATGAAATCTTACCAGACCGCTTTTCATGTGCTGCTTATGGTCGGATCTTGTGAATGTATGACCAAACACGGCTTAAGCCCATCCATTGCATAATGCTGTAAACATGATCTTGTAAGAAAATGTGAACAAACTTCTTACTAACTTCAACCAAAATTTGATATCAAGATATTAACTTTAATTCAGTTTTGTTCCAATCCAACCACTACTTATTTTCCAATTTTAACCAAACATAAACTTTTCTTCAATGACTATTCAAAATAAATGAGTTGATTAGTTTATCACAGTGATTAAACTACTCCAAACTTCTCATCATTTCCAAAATATTGGAATTAGATAAAATTCAAAAACACACTAATCAGAGAATCACATTTAAAACACACTTCCAAACACCTCTTAATACCAAATGCTAAAATCGATCTCAAAGGGAGTGATATTATGTAAATTCATACCTTTTGTGTCTGAAAACTGGATCATTCACCATCAACCCAGTTGTTTTTTCATAAACTGAAACAATACACATTTTTTTAATCAAAAGTTGCAACCTGATACACAAATGATACATTTACACAATTCATTCATAAAGAAAAAAAACATGAGTTTATCGCGAGATAAAGTTACAAAAGTCCCTGTTTGGGTTAAAGTACACAAAATTCCTATTGTAGCGTATTCTAAGGATGGTTTGAGCATTATCGCAACACAACTTGGAAAACCTGTCATGTTGGATGCGTTCACGAATGCAATGTGTGCCGAACCGTGGGGTAGATTAGGGTTTGCGCGTGCCCTTATTGAGGTCACGGCTGAAAAGGATTTAAAGCAGGAAGTGACGATGGCTATCCCTATTGTGGATAGAGAAGGGCATATAATGGCAAAAATGGATGTTGAATACGAATGGAAACCACCAAGGTATAGTGAATGTTTGGTTTTTAGACATGCAAATGAACAATGCCCTAAACAAGTTACAGAAGTCCTAAAAGAGAATGTTACTGCTCAAAGTGATGGTTTTACTACGGTTCAAAATCGCAAAAAGAAAGGGAAGCAAGTTGGAAATAATCAAGCACGTCCGGCTGAGGGTTTTAAGGTTTCTAAGCCTTCTCAAGTTTGGAATATAAAGAGCACTAAAAAAGGAAGTGGTACACAGAAAGATGATAGTAGTAAATTAGTGAACTAAAATCCTTTTGATGTTCTTAATATTGTGGATAATGTGAAGGAGTTGGGATCTTCTAGTATGAATTCGGCTATGTGTGAATTCAAAGACTGTGTACGAAGCATTGAAGTTATGGATATTCATAGTACGGGTTTGCATTTCACTTGGAACCAAAAGCCAAGAGGGAGAAATGGCGTCTTGAATAAATTAGATCGCATTAAGGGAAATTTAGATTTCGTTGATACTTATCAAGGTGCTTCTGCAATTTTTCAGCCATACCGAATATCTGACCATTCCTCATCTGTGCTTAAAATTCCATCATTGACGTGTACAAAACCAAGGCCTTTTAAGTTTTTTAACTTTCTTGCTCATAAAGGTAGATTCTTGGAGTTGCTTAATATCCACTGGAATGCTAGTATTGTTGGTCACTCTATGTTCTAGGTTACTCAAAAGATGAAGATTATAAAGAAACCACTTAGGAAACTAATGCATGATCATGGAAATTTGCATGAAAGGGTGAATCAACTTAGATTGGAGCTAGATGAGGTCTAAAAAGCCTTAGACCGTGACCCTTCCAATAGCGACATTCGTGATGAGGAGGCTGTTTACGTGCAGGCTTTTAATGAAGCGAAGATTGATGAAGAAAGATTTCTAAGGCAAAAAGCAAAGATAGATTGGCTGGAAGGAGGTGACTCGAATTCAGCCTACTTTCATAAATCAATTAAGAGTAGAAACCAAAGAAGCCGAATTCATAGTGTTACAAATGCTGCTAATGTGGAAGTTACAGGTTCGGGTGTTTTGAATGTCTTTCTTTCACACTATGAATCTTTTATTGGTTCAAGTTTGGAATGCGATTTGCTAAATACAAAAGGTTTGTTTAATAAGAAGGTTTCGGATGGTTCGAATATGCAAATGATCAGACCTATAACGAATGCCAAAATTAAAACAGCCATGTTTGATATTGGTGATGACAAGGCTCTAGGGCCTGATGGTTATACATCGATGTTCTTCAAGAAAGGGTGGGATGTTGTTGGTGCGGATGTGTGTAAGGCGATCCATGATTTCTTTAGTAATGGTAAGCTCCTTAAGGAGATTAATCATACTTTTATGGCCCTTATACCAAATATTGCCACTCCTCAAAAGGTCAATGATTATCGACCAATATCTTGTTGTAATGTGATCTATAAATGCATTAGTAAAATTCTTACTAATCGTATTATTGAGGAGATTAAGGAAGTGGTAAGTGAAAATCAATCGGCCTTTATCCCAGGTAGAAGGATTTCTGATAATATTCTTCTTACGTAAGAGCTAATGCATAATTATCACCTGAAGAGAGGATCTCCTAGATGTGCTTTTAAGGTGGATATTCAAAAGGCGTATGACACGGTTGATTGGCGATTCTTGGGATTTATACTTAAGTGCTTTGATTTCCACTCTACTATGATTAAGTGGATCATGGGAATTGTACGTCGCTTCATTCGCAATTTGCATCAATTGGAAAGTTCAGGGTATTTAGGGAAAAGGGGGTTTACGTTAAGGAGACCCTCTATCGCCCTAGCTCTTTACTCTAAGTTATGGATATCTTGACCCTAAATTCTTCAAAACGATCCGTACCACAAATCTTTTCAATACCATAAACAATGTAGAGTTAAGTATTATTAATGGTTTTTTGTAGAGATTATTTATCTTTGCTCATGGGGATGTGGACTCGACTGGCGTGATCATGGCATCTCTTGATGAGTTTAGGAAGGTGTCGGGCTGGTCCCAAACATTCCAAAAAGTACGATGTATTTTTGTAATGTTTTGAATCACGTCAAGATGGTTATCCTTAATATTATGCCTTTTTCGAAGGCGAAGCTTCCGTAATTAACCTTTGTGCTCCCTTGATTTTCCTCTCGTCTTATGTAAATAGGGATTGGTTAATTCTTGTTGAAAAAGCGCAAATAGACTCGGGAACTAGAAAAAAAGTCTCATTCCTGTTGCGGGAAGGTTTACAATTATGTAAGACTGTCATCGCTTCCATTAATTTATTGGACTTCTGTTCTAGTCATACCATCAAATTGTTTATGAAAATCACAACTGATTCTGGGTTCTTTGGTGTAATGGCGTATACAACGTGAAAAGCTAAAGTGGTTTGGTGATATTTGTTCTACCAAAAAAGAAGTGTCTTGTGTACGGCATCCTAGGTATTTAATCTAGTCTTAATGACTACTCATATTTGGAATATAGTTTCTAATAAGGAGTCGTTGTGGTTTCGTTGGATTAACACATAGAAACTTAGAGGATGTACCTTATGGGACGTCCAACCAAGTGTGAATATGAGTTATGGATGAAGAAAGCTTCTACAACTAAGAGAGCATGTTAAACCATTCTTTTGGAGTTGTATTGGTAATGGTATGAACACTTCCCTTTGGTATGATATATGGAGTACTCATTGTCCGCTTAGCCAGTTTTTGACGCCTAGAGATATAGCAAGGGAAGGGTATTCTATTCAAACACGTGTTGCAGATTTGCTTGTTAATGGAGCATGGAATTGGCCGTTGTCGTGGTTAGCAAGCACCATAACTTAAGCCTTATAACCCGCCTCAAGACATTGTATTGGCACAGCAAGATTGATAAGTGGCGATGCTACAAATAGTACTAAATACTGGTTTTTATGTAATATGTGCATGGAAGTTCCTTAGACCACGTAGATTGAAGTCCCATGGTTTACATATTGTTTGTTTTCATAATCTATTCAGACGATCATGCATTCCATCTATGGCTTTAATGAGAAGAAAGCTGAAGACGCAAGACAAGTTTAAGGCAATGGGAATGTTCTCCAATAACAATATAACTAAGGTGCGTTGTTCGTTATGGTGGTAATTACGCACCTGATTCCACACGAGCACTTTTCGTTTGAAAGTTTTCATGAACTCCCGTCTAAGGTGTGAACGTCTAATTCGTAGGGCTGTTGGGACATAGGATGTGGTGCCACCGTTTTGGACAACACCTTGCGTGTTTCCAACTCGATGGAAATCAGATAACTATACAGAATATTGTTGGTAAGTATCTGTTGCTGCTAGCCCTCGTATTTATTGGTGAAAGAAACTATAGGTTGTTTAAAAACAATAAAGAACTCTAAAAGACTCAAGGGAACGCTATTGATGAGTAACGGCTCGTCTCAAGCTACTAATTTCTATTCCAAAGAATAAGTGGAAAGTTCATAATTTGCTTTCGTTATGGAAGATCCAACGTCTTTTAATTCTATGGCTGGGCTGATTAGTCGGTATTTCTAGGATTGGTTTTTGTAACGTCAGGATCGTTTGTGGCATTGTCACAAGTGTCTTAGTGGAAGTTAAAGCATGCTTAAGGTTAATTGGTATCCCTCTCTGCCACATTCCCATTGTACGTATTGTTTCCTATGATTAATATCATTACCCACCGGGGTAACCCTTTAAACCCCAAAAAAAGAAAAAAAAAACATAACAAAAAAAGAAAGTGAACCTAGACATCTATCAGGGGTTGCAATAAGTTTGTCAATAATGCCTGCTCTTTTTGCGTTTTTGTGCTTAGTCGATCAACTTACCTAAAAAAGACGTTCCCACCTGTTGTATAATAAAAATAATAAGAACACTATATTCCCATTCCGAAGGAATGGATTTTTAAGAAAAACAATAAGTGAGTAATCTATTTACCGTGGCTTTAGAAGCAAATTTGTTGAACGAAAATTAATAAGACACACTGTTAAGTCTATCTCAATTTGGTGAAATAGGGTTTGTATATGTGACGTTTAAAACACACATCCTGATTTTTCGGATAACACAAATCATGACGTTTATACTCAATTTGTGTTTATGATTTAGGTTGCAGTTTTTTTAGTATGAATGATAATTTGAAATTTGAAAGCTCTTGTTATTGAATGCCAGATAATGAAGCATTTTTTTAAATTTAATTGGCATTATTTTTGGAACTGATATGCTTCTAGCAGAAGATATTTAAATTCAAAATGACATGTTGATTTGGTGTTTATTGATTTTATTTTTCAAATGTAATCACAAATCCGGGAGTTACTCTATGTATTATGCATTTGTCATGTTATGCACTATCTGAGTTCGATCTCCATAGCCTTTTTCATACGATTTATTTGCAAGATTAAAAGGATGCATAACGTTGTAACTTCCGAGAATTTTCGAATTAGTATGACGATTCAACTTTGACTTTTGGTCTGACTTGACTTATAAAGAACGATCAACTAAATCACGTTTTCACGACTCGACCCTTCCCCTAAAGCAATTTGATTGTAGAATGACATTCCCTGACAACATTTTAGTTTTTGTTGCCCCGAACCTGAAACGACCGAAAAGGGCTAAAACAGCACCGCAAACATTATTCCGAAACAATATACAACGGGACACACAAAAAACCAATTAAATTTTGTTTTTAGTATCAGTATTTTTATTTAATAAAAATAATAAATAAATTATTCATCATTTTAATTAAAAACATTTTGAAACGCACTTATTCGAGTTGAAAATCATATTTTATATCAACGGAGCGAAACCGGTTTTTCACAAAATAATTACAATATTTATTAATGTAAAAATATTTTTGATATAGTATCAAATAATACTCATTTTATCAAAAAAATGAGTAAAAAACAATGGCCAAGTTTCAGAGATTTGAATCGGTCGTTAAGTCGCTCAAATAGTCCCGAACCATCTTATAAAAAAAAACTATACCAAATATACACATTTGGTCCCCAACAATTATAACTTATCATTTATATTTATATACTATATAAATTACTTATACATCTTTTCATTTCATTTCCATCTTTTACACATACATCTTCATCTTCTTCCTCTCTCTCCCCCATTTTATCCGGCCACCACTCCCCCACGCCGGCCACTGTAGCGCCGCCGCCGGAAAACTTTTCCGGCGGGATTTTTCCGGCCAACACCAAAAACGAGCCCCATCCTCCGATCTATCCGATCCCCACCTTCACTCTCCGTCACGCGCGCCACCCTCACCTCTCCATCCCCACCGAAACCACCACACCGACGCCACCACCTCCACCATCTCATTCACCACCCACCTTCCAACATCACATCATTCATTATACTTCCATCATCCTTCACCCCCAACCACGCACTCAAACCACAGCGGGGTGCGTTTTGGATTCTATGAGGTTTAAAATAAGCACCCCAACGAGGGTGCTAGGTTTGGGGTAAACATCCGAAGGTTTTTGTTGGCTTTCTAACCCCGGAGGGTTGGGGGTCTCTCGGGGTGTTGGTAACCCAAGGGTGTGTTGGTTGCGGTTTCACAGCCGGGGGCGTTGGGTGTGGGCTCAAACACCAATGGTCCGTTTGGTTCGTATCACAAAATTACAGCCAAGGTTGTCGGGTTGGACTTTGAAACAGTCTGGTTCGGGATGGTTTAAGTAGACAAGAGGGTGCGTTTGAGTTGGGTTTAAAACAGCCGAGGGGCTGTTGTTCGGGGCTGTTGTACAGCGGGATCGGTGTCCGTGTTGACAGCCCCACCTAGGCGTGTCGGGTTGATTTGACAACCACCAGGGTGCGGTTGGTAGCCTGCCAAACAGCCGAGGGTTTGTTTGTTTGAGTCTATTAACACTAAAGGGTGTGTATTTTTTAGACAGAAACGCACATGAAAGTTGCTTTGCTTCAGAAGAACTAGGGTGCGTTTGCTTAACAGCCACGCACAAGGTGCTTTGGCTGTCCCTTCAGCGGCGGGTGCGTCGAGTGTGTGTTGACACCTAAATAAAGTGAGTTTGTTTAACGCGAAAATATATAAATTGTTTATTAATCGATTTATATTATGTATAAATCCGGTATAACATTCGCGGGTCTAGTAAAATAATGAAATAAATATTGAAACGAGAACTGATATTAATGTATAAGTGATATAAACCCATTTTGAGACCGAGATCGACTAAAATGGACTTAGTGCATTTATAAACGATAATATAAAACAGAAAACAGAATTGATTCGAATTCAACTTGAATAATTTAGACTTTGGTTTACAAAATATAACAAATTATATTTGTCGGAAACGTTAGACATAAAACGGAACGTTTTAACGTCCACTAAACGAAGAAAACTGGACCGAATCAGAATGTACACTTTAGTTATAAAAAGGTTATTTTTTAATAAACATTAAAATGACAGATTTTATTAATTAAATGATTTTGATCACTTTCGAGTCCTGATTCAGTCTTCCCCGCAAACACGAAAGTTGTTCGTATTGCATTTTACATACATTTGCCGCGAGGCTTATCGGCTTTAGAAATTGAGATAAGTTATATTGGACAGAAAATAGTATATATTCAAAATATACTCAGGGTTAAGGTTTAAAGACGCGCAACGTGATTTCATCCGTGTATATATGATAGCATACATATAAAAATATTCTGTTTCGTGGTAAAATGTACCATCGTTATCGTATTTAATACGTGTATTTTTTTTTTTTTTTTTTTTTTTTTTTATATTTTTTTTTATTTTTATAATCGATACGACATAATTATAGTCGTCTCGAGATCGTTGCGGATATCATTGTGATTTATTGATTAAATTGATCGTGTCTTTAATCAATGTAGTTCAAACCTCGCTTTCAATCTTTTGATTGTTTATAACCCGCGAGGGGATACATGCGTTGTCTTACAAAATCATTATATTTGGTTATCTATAACTATGCATGTTTTAAGGATTTTGTAGTTTATACCCCACGTTATACTGGTTTCACAGATATTCGGGTGAGAACATCTGTCTACAAAAGCAATTTACAGGATTGTTACGAATTGGTTTACATACTTATTTGCATAGTTCGCATGAATACATTATTTGACTTCATTTTTGTCACAAATGCATACTTTACATTTGAAATGAATTTCGATTAGCTAAGCTGATTGAACTGATAACAATTTACATTACTGCCCGTTTCTTGGAGGGACACCGTGACGGAGTATAACATATACGCATTATTTGTATCCCTGCCCAAAATTATGTACATTAACAAGTCTACGGTCACAAGCGTCCATGGAACTGTAAATCACTTGGAGGTACGCAATGTTATAAATAATCTAATCATGTGGAACCCCGTTCGGTGATTACGATCACTTGTAAACGAACTTTATAGATCATTCGATTGACATCCCCGTCCGGGTGACTAACATCACGGAACACGTTATAAAAAACATGTCGATTAATAATTCGTTGGACCAAGTACGGCCTCCCCAACATGGCACGAAGTATTATAGTAGTGCAGCCCGGAAATTCGCATAGTGCGGGAAATGTACAGAATTTATATAGTTAATCAATTTTTGTTCATATAAAATGTTATCATTCTTATAAAATCTTTGGATAAGATTTGGTAAACTTTTGATGACATAAAAATGTGTCATGCATTCTTATAAAATCTTTTGGAGATTTTTTACATAGTACTGTGATATACATGATTCATTTATTTTAAAATAATCTATGAACTCTCCAGCTTTTAATGTTGACACTTGTAAGGGCATGTTTTCTCAGGTGAATTAAAAGCTTGGAACTATTTTGATGTGCATTGGAGTCTTTACATTCAACTTTTTCATTGTGATGCAATATGGACAAATGTAATATTAAATTCAGATTTTATTGAATTAACAAATGTTTTAGTCAAACGACACTAGAGGTCGTTCTCTTTTAATCTATTTGCTGTGAAAATACAAGAACACCCCATTTGAAATTCCGCTGCGTTGTATGTAGTTTTGGGGGTTCATACGTAGCTTAAATATATCTTAGGTGGTCTTCTTGTGCCTATGTGGATTAAAAAATGCCTTAGGTGTCTTAAAAGGTGTGACGTGATTCATGTGGGTGATGGTGCATTTATTTCATAGGTGTCATTTATTTGTCCTGTTATATATAATTTAAGATTGTGTTCTGACAGCGTCACTAGGGTTTCCTGACGCCGTCAGCCCGTTGAATCTTCCAAAGGGTTCTTCTTGTCGGCTATTGTGATGTCGTTACAAAACGTGGTGACGTTGTCGCTATGAAATCCTGACGGCGTCAAGGGTAATTTCTGACGCCGTCTCCACCGTTTGAGAAGTCACACTTTTAATTAAAAACTCATTTTTTGGGCACTTTTGGTGAAGGCGTCGGAATGGAAGTCGCCAGCTTGAAAAGTTATATTTTTGTCCAATTTCTTCCTAAATCGAGCCCAAGTCACGTGCTTTTCCTCCAGATGCTCCCCAAATGCTTAAACATAAAAAAGAACTGATTAAGTACAATATTTGGGCATATTTGCATGATTTAGGGGGATAAATGACCCCGAAAAAATGTATAAAATGACATCCTCATCAACCCTGACCCTTCCCCCAAATTGTCTATGTAATTTTATGTTCAATCTCTTAGAATATCATTTAACATCAACATCTCAGCAAGTTATAAGTATTATTTTTTGTACTTATCTAGAATGTTTGACTGATACAAAATAAGGAATCCCACGCTTATGAGACATCGAGATAAATAATGATCAGGATGCTAATGATGATGACGATCAAGATAATGAATGTGATATAATGAAAATATCTTTATAAAAAATAAAACATGTTTTAGTTCAAATCCAACAAGGTGACAACGATGATCACGATAAATGTAATTCACGTTTGAAAACAAAAGAGAAGGGTCATATTTCGGTAGCAGTTCAGATGAAAATTATGTAAAAGCAAAATTTAATTAAAAAATATAATATATATATGTATATTAATATATAATATATATATATAATTATATATATATATATATATATATATATATATATATATATATATATATATATATATATCTAATATAAATATATATATCATATTAAAATATATAATGTGTGTGTGTGTATATATATATATATGTGTGTATAAATATGTGTATATATATATATATATATATATATATATATATATATATATATATATTAGAATATATATATATATATATATATATATATATATATATATATATATATATATATATATATACATACACACACACACACACACACACACACACACACATATCTATATATATATATATATATATATATATATATATATATATATATATATATATATATATATATATATATATAAATACATTTTTCCTTTTAACATAATTCGTCATCTGAACTGACTACCGAAATATGACCCTTCTCTTTTTTTCAAACTTGAATTACATTATGTGATCATCGTTGCACCTTGTTGATTTAAACTAAAACATGTTTTATTTTTTATAAAGATATTTTCATTATATCACATTCATTATCTTGATCTTCATCATCATTAGCATCCTGATCATTATTTATCTTGATCGTCATCATCATAGAATAGAAAGCACATCAGCTAGTAATACACAAACTAAAACAATTGATATAGAAGAAAATCCTATATTTATACATTATAGTATAGATACACCAATTAATTTAGGAGAACAAGAGTCTATATTAAAAGAAATAAATGAAAAATTACTCAAATTAAATATCAATTAATTATAAAGATAGAAGAATATTACAATCTAGAAGAGGATATAACACATCTAAAGATCATTTTAATAAATTTTGAATAAACAAAATAAAATATAAATACATACACCCCTAAACCAGAAGCAAAAACTATTATCTAAGACCTACACACCTAATATGCATTTGAAGAAAAAATACATTATCACATAACTCACTATAGTGGCACTAAATATAAATGAACATTAGACTGTCCAAACCGAACTCATTATCATATAATCTAATACAAGAATGACTATGGCAGCTAATGCCTACAAAGCTCATAAAAATACAGAGTTACAAATAGTTCAACATATAATTGCAGGATTCACTGGCACTTTAAAAGGCTGGTGGGATAGTTATTTAACAGAAGTAGAAAAATGGTCAATATTACATGCTAAAAAGACTATAATTAAAACTGAAAATAATTTACAAACTGAAACACAAATTGATGATATGACAAATACTTTAATATTTGCAATACTTAAAAACTTTGTTGGAGATCCAACGGCTTATCAAGAAAGAAATTCAGTCATATTATTAAACTTAACATGTAGAAAATTATCAGATTTTAGATGGTATACAGATGTATTTTTAACCAAAGTAATGACTAGACCTGATTGTAGAGAAGCATATTGGAAAGAAAGGTTTATAGCAGGGTTACCAAGGTTATTTGCAGAAAAAGTAAGAAATAAATTAGCTAGTATATATAATAATATGATCCCATATAGAGAAATAACATATGGAGAAATTATTAATTTCACTAAACAAGTAGGATTAGCAATTTGTTCTGATTTAAAACTAAAAGACAAGATTAAAAAAGAAGGAATAAATAACAAAAGAGAATTAGGAAATTTTTGCGAACAATATGGATATGAAACAATAAAATTACCTTCAAAAAATTATAAAAGAGTACAAAGAGAAAATAAATATACTAAAAGATATAGAAAACCAAGTAAAAAATATAATAATTATAATAAAAGATACAATAAATACAAAAATAGAAAGAAAACATCATTCAATAAAGAAAACAAATATAAAAATTTTAAAGATACAATAACATGTTATAAGTGTGGAAAACAAGGACATACTTCAAACAATTGTTATACTAAAAAGAAAATTAATGAATTAAAAATATCAGATGAACTTAAAAATCAAATTATGAAAATTATGATTAATGAAGAAACTAGTGATTCTAGTATATCAGATTTTGAAGAAAATGATTTAAATATTGTAGAAGATGAATCCACCAGTAGTAATGAATCAGAAGAATGTACATGTATAGGAAATTGTACTTGTGATTATAAAGAAATAAACACTATTCAAGAAGATGATGAAATAAAACGATTATCAGATTTAATAGGAAAAGTTGAAGATAAAGAATTAAGAAAAATGTATTTAGATAGGTTAAAAGAACAATTAGGAAAACCAAAAACAATAGATAGAATAAAAGAACAAAATGAAAGAATATATAATTTTGAAGAAATATGTAAAAGATTTAAAGAAACAAAACCAATAACAATTTCAGAACTACAAGAAGAATTAAAAAATATAAAAACAGAAATAACAATATTAAAACAACAAGTAAAAACATTAGAAGATAAAAATAAAGGAAAAGAAATTATAAACACATCAGAAGTTAATAAAGATATAGATACTTTGGTAGTAAATGAAATACAAATGATAAATTGTCAAAGATGGTATACTAGAGTAAACATAGTAATTAATGAAAAATATTCTAAAATTGGCTCAAATAGCATTAATAGATTCAGAGAGCAATTAAAATCTTGTATTCAGAAGGGATAATACCCACAAAAATATATGAAAAAAAATCATCTCAAAGATTATCTGGACCTAATGGATCTAGATTAAACATAAATTATAAATTATCTAAAGTTCATATTTGTAAGAATAATGTTTGTTTTAAAACTCAGTTAATATTAGTTAAGAATTTAAGTTCTCATATTATATTAGGACAACCTTTTGTAACACAGATATATAAATGAAAAAGGCATTTTAACTAAAATATTAGATAAAGAATTAACATTTGAATTTACTACACCAATGTTAACAAAAGAAGTAAATATGAGTACATAACAAAGAAAGAGGTGCAAATCGGTTTAGAGTTTGGTGTTCTATGGTGATGAAGATCTGAAGGTAATATGGGGGGGTCCGAGGAAAACATTTTCTATTGTCACGATCATCCCTAGTAAAAATTCTCTAGATAAAAATCTGTAATGATTATTCTCTACCTTTAATATGTTCAATAGTAAAGTCAATATTACTTAATATAGCTTGCCATCTAGCAAAAATTTGTTTAGAAATCAAATTCTTGACATCTTTTTCAATAATAAATTTTGCTGAAAGACAATCAATACGTAATAAAAAAGGTTTCATATATAGATCATCTTCAAATTTTTTAATGTTTAAAACAATACTTAAAATTTCCTTTTTAATAGTAGAATAATTCTTTTGTGTATCATTCCAAGATCCAGAATAAAATCTAACTAATTGTTCTGTCATGTGGCTATAATTTAAGCCATTGTAAGTTCTCAATATCTATCTTTTATAGTTTTAACTATCTTTGTATGTTCTTCAGTCCATGGTTTAGGATTCTTTTTAAGTCTATCATATAAAGGTTTACATATACTTCCTAAATCTTTAAAGAAATCATGAATATAATTAAGACATCCTAAAAATCTTTGTAATTGTTTTTTGTCTTTTATTTCATCAGGGAATTTATTTGTAAATTCTAAACTTCTATCTATAGGTTTAATGGTTCCCTGAACTATATTGTGACCTAAAAATCTTATCTCTGTTTTACATAGAACATATTTTTGTAGGAGACAGAAGACGGCTAAATCCATTTTTATATATTATATCCTCAAATCAATATAAATGCTTAAAATGTTGCGATCTATTTTTAGAGTAAATATAGTACATCGTCAATATATAACTATGGCGAAATTAATTATAGGAATAGATTATATCATTCATAATGTTTTGAAATTCTGATGGAGCATTCTTTAATCCAAAGGGCATAACGTTCCATTCATAATGCCCAAAAGGTACATTAAAACCTGTTTTATATCTATCCTTTTCTTCAATCTGTATTTGCCAAAATCCACTCTTCATATCAAATTTTGAAAAGATTTTTGAATCATATAAACTATAACACCTCGTGTTTTAGGACAATGTACGACGTTAATAAAGTCACTATTTATTTTTAGTATTGTACGCGTTTGTTTTTAATGGAAATCGTTAAGTTAAATCGCGTAAGCTAAAAATGATCAGTTAACGTAAACGGTGCATTAATTAATATTTTTTACAGTCAAACAAGTGTTAAGTAATTAATTAGAGGATAATTAATTAACGTTCACATAGTTATTTTATCGGATACTTAGAGGTTGGAGTTTTACGTTTTCACGCATAAATGAGCAATTAGGTTTCCTCACCGGAACCTAAAATCTACGTATGCTTCAACAAATACCGTACATTAATGATACAAAGATCAAAGTTTTATAGAACTGTCGGGCATAGTCTATTATTATACAACATCTCAATAATGATTATACAAGATAACAAATACTTTACAAATACCAAGAGCATTACAAAGTAAACTTTTAAATAAAAAACTAACACGAGTTACTTTTAATGATAAAAGTTTTTACAATCTTTCCCTGTTTTAAAAAGATGCAAAGTAAACTCAAAATCAGAAAATAAAAGAAACAATCTATGCGTATGGGGGGAGGGGAGGGGGGAGGAACATCATCCCTAAACTTCAAAGGTGATAGATTCCTACTTAAGGGAACCAAAGACATAAACATTTAAGCCCTTAATACCCTCCTTTCTTGTCCCCTTGTTCCCTTGAATTCCCACGGCAAAGAACCCCCCCTTGGACTTTTCTAGTCAAATATTGCAACTACAAATATCTCTCCTTACCCTATCCTATAATACATGCATGCATAAGAGACTTATCATACACTTTACATACATTACAAAAATCCCATATTCTTTCTCCTTTCTCTCTAAGAACCCACAGGCCTCAAAAGCCATCCTTAAGGCAAACCATACAAAATTTTTTATACCAATCCATAAAACCCTTTACACATCAATCTCCTAAGCATACCAAAGAGTGTTTCAAGCATTGGTTCATCCAATATGTCAATGATAAGGAAGAAAAGGACAAAGATTAGGGTTCAATCAAACTAATCTAGGGTTATAAGCTTGATAAAGATTTGGTTTTGATTCTAAGCACGGGTTTAGCACTATTTCTCAATCTCATACATCATCCCTAAGTCTCCCTAAATTTCTCATACTTTTTATTATACATTATTTTTATGTGTAATATGTTTATTTATGGCTAAATCACCACTTAAGACTTTTTAAATATGTAAAATGAGTTTTCACTTATGTTTATGAATTTATGCACTTATTCTTATGTCATATGGTTATATATATCATGGAAAAATGAATATAAAAGTATGTTAACATATGGTTTAAGTATAAACATGTTTAAGTATAAACATGTTTAAGTATAAATTAGGGTTTATAAAGCTTATTTAATATGTTTCAAGTAAATGTGTATAAATAACTCGTTAATCATGGACAAATGAAAAATATATGGACTAATGGACATTAATATAAGTATCACATATGTTACATATAGTTATTAGGGTTTCTATAATAAACTACTAGTTTGAAAAATACACACTAATAGCTTTTTTAATAAAAGTAATACACTTGGCTAATAAGGGAGTATAATTTCCGACACTTAACAGTAGTGTTTTGAAATATATAAATATAATACCACTCAGGGAATGATTCCAAAATGATAAGAAACGTCGAAAAACCGATTTATAACGAAATCAAGATACTACGTTAATTACGAAGTTTTACGACAATAATATTTTATAAACTATTATTATAAAATGTTACTATTCTCTACAAAAACTAATATGTTTAAAACACGAAAATATGATATAACCTTTTAATTACGAGTTCGTACTCAAAGAATCGCTAAAAACGGAAACTCATACAGAATAAACTACGACGTTTAGCGATAATTAAAGTTTAACACTAAAGTAATTTTATAAACTATGAACAGTAAAAAGCACTATTCATCAGTGGGATTGAACTTATAACATATATCATCTTTAATAACAAAGACGTACTCGAAGTAACACACTAAAATCAGGATAAAGACGAATAAGTTATTAACGATTACAAGTTTTACCTAATTCAAAACTAAAACGACAAACTAGCTGTTGTGAACAGTAAAAATACTATTCACACCAGAACATCTTAAAAATGTAAATTTTAGATATCACTCGTCATACCTACGAAGACGTTGACGTAAAGAACACGCGAGCAACGGACTTAAAACGACCCAAATAAAGTCATTTTTTAACGAAAAGTATATTTATAAACGACTGTTCACTTTATAAATATTATTTCTTACAAAATAATGATAAGAGTCCGATGATTATGCTATATAGAGATATTGAGTGGTTTATCAAAGTGCAATAATACTGAGGTGAGTTTCATACTGCAGGCCTCTATCGGAGGCGTTATCGCACGGTTGTTGGGATTAATGATTTAAAGTGACCACTGGAACTCCCGTCGCTACGTCATGTCTGAACCTCTTAATTATAAAGGCCCCGAACGATAGTATGGATGTAACAACTATAGGATTATATAATATGTAATTAATTTAAAGTATCTCAGTACTTATACCGCCCTTAATTTAAATAGGTTTCATCTAAACGTTTCTTGCGTGACTTTTATCCAGAGTTGTAATTTGGACTATCAGTACTCAAGGAGGTGAGTTCATCAGCCCAAACTTTTACATTTTAGTTTTTACTGATTTACTATTATTCGGGGTGAAACATAGCTTTGTTTTATAAATTGAGACGCAAGTGTTATTAAAGCTAATTGATTATGTGTTAATTTGCCTAAGTATCGAATAACGCTCTGAGCCCATTAGCATGAAATTGTCAATTCGCATAGATGTAGTTGTTATTGCACTTATGTGAGACGCGAATGTTATGAAATAAATCAATTTGGATTAACCACCCCATTTCTGGGTGATTAAGCTATCACGGGAACGAACGTTGACATGTCGGAACGATGATGTTGCGAGTTTATACAACATCTGTACGGGCAAAATAACTGCTAAAATAGCAAATATAGGTTGAGCTTCAGTGTCATGAGCTTAGTGCAACAGTAATCTGGTTTTGTGATTGTTGGCATATGTTGTAACATCACGGGAAAGTCTTGCGGTCCTGCATAATTTAAATACATAAACCTATGAATTCACCAACATTTTTGTTGACGTTTTAAGCAATGTTTTCAGGAGGTCAATAGGCACGAGGTGCCAAGGATGCATTGGATTACATTTTGGATTGCACACTTAAAGATTTATGTGCATCATATTTTGGGAAATGTATTGTTGTCTTTTGTAATATTAAACAAGGAACAAGTAAAGCTTTATGCTTTTGTATTATGTCTTATAATTAAATCCAATGTATCAATTTAAACGACTTTTTGTGTCGTTCTAGTATATAACTTGTTGCTATTTGATCTTGAAGTAAACACGCCCCGGATCCTATTCCCGCTGCACCCATTTGGGGGTGTTTACAGAATGGTATCAGAGCCAAATGTTATCAGAGAACCAGGTCAATAATGTATTATTGTGGACTATAACGCGTTTTCAAACATTGCATACATACAAAAGGGTTTTTACGGGGTATTCATATACAAATTGTTGCATTAGTCGGTTAGGCAAATACAAGCATATACGTGGATAAATATGCTACCGTATAAGTTGGTTGGACTAGATGCATTCATATTTGATATACATGTTATGATATAAATGTATATTACAATAAGAGCCTTATATAATATACACATATAAGTTATTTCTACTGGTCATAGTAGTCATGTCAGCTAATTCCGCTATTACCTATACTTTTGTTCACTCTGAGGCACGATCATAGAGTATCCCATCTGAGGATCCTTACGAGGAGGCTGCCAGACAGTTACTGGAGCAGGCACCACATTCTCCAGAGTATGTACCTGATCCCATGGAGCTAGAGGATCATGTACCGGTGTACGTTCCAGAGCCTGAGCATCCTGAGGACTTAGTGCCAGCTGAGGATGAGGCACCTACACCTCTACTACCACCATCCTTTTTATCTTCACGTATTTGACCCCTAAGTCCTAGAGCTCTCACGGCTGAGATGAGAGATATAGCATCATCCTTCCATCATTCACTACTCCCATCAGGGACACCATCATTGTTACCTATACCTCCACCTGCACTATCCGCTAGCCGCAGAGCTGAGATTCCCGAGGCTGATACGCCACCTCGGAAGAGGCTACTACTTACTACTCCTAGACCTAGTTGTGAGGTTGGAGAAAGTTCTGCTGCTGCTACTGCGAGACAGCCATGACCCGCTTTGACCCATAGAGTCGATTACAGTCTTGTAGACACTATAGAGACTAGGTTCCCAAATACTAAGAGGAGGATGATGACCGCCTTAGAGATGGTCAACATGAGGGTCAGTTACCAGGTAGATGTTCGCAGTAGAGAGAGTTCGGAGTTTTACTCACGACATCACGATGCCCAGAAGGATCGTGCAGCTGTGAGAGCTGAGATTGAGGTATTGAGGAGAGAGAGACTTGCTTACGAGCAAGAGAGTATGGAGACCCGTCAGGCCTTGGCTAGGTCTAAAGCTTACTGCAGGGTATTAGAGGCACGAGTTACAGTGTTAGAGATTGAGGTGCGTCACCACGAGTGGCAGCGTCAGGCTGCAGATGATTTGGCTATTCAGCATATCATGCGTACCCAGGCCCTGGAGGCTGGAGCACGCGTTGACACATTGGAGGACACTGGTAGCAGTTCCTAGACTTTGGTTATGATTGTAGCTACTATGCAGTCTGTTAAGTTTTTATGGGTTACTCCCAGCTAGCAGGCGGTATAGATCTTTTGTTTTGGTTAGCTATCCTGTATAGATCTTTTATTTCTGATTAGCTATCCTGTATAGCCTACTAAGTATTACGGGTAACTCCCGGCTAGTATGGCTTTAGGCTGTATATATTCTTTTGTAACCTAATCAAGGTGATCATTTTGTATCTGAACCAATCATGTATGTTTTCCAGTTATATATGGAATAGTGTTATTATGTCATGTCTATAATCGAATTTGTGGTGAATGAATATCGATTTGGTTATATCATTGTTAATTACAATTCAGTTGTACATTTCACTATGTGATGTGATCTCACTTTATTTATCATGGATATGTCATGTCATGGTTATGATTTTATGAAATCTAACGGGTATTGTATTTTCTTGTGATTGAAGAAAATGGCACCAAAAAGAGCCACAAGGTCAACACCGGCCACAACAACACCAGCCCTAACAGCAGCCACAACCACTACGGTCACAAATGCCCAACTTCAAGCTATGATTAATCAAGGTGTCAGTGCCGCCTTGGCAGCACGTGATGCAACCAGGAATGGCACTGATAGCCATTCTTTGGGAACAGGTGTCAGGAGATCTGAACGCGTTGCTCGAGAGTGCACTTACCAGGATTTCATGAAGTGCAAACCTCTGTATTTCAAGGGTACTGAGGGAGTGGTTGAGTTAACCCAATGGTTTGAAAGAATGGAGACTGTCTTTCGAATAAGCAACTGCTCGGTGGAAAACCAGATCAAATTTTCTAGTTGTACTCTTTTAGCAGGTGCTCTAACATTGTGGAATACCCATGTTATGACGGTTACTCATGATGTTGCATATCCAATGACTTGGGTCGATCTGAGGAAGAAGATGACTGACAAGTATTGTCCACGAAACGAAATGAAGAAGCTTGAGGCTGAATTGTGGAACTTGAAAGTGATAGGTACCGATGTGGTCAAGTACAACCAACGTTTTCAAGAACTAGCACTACTGTGTGTTAGGATGTTCCTTGAGCAAGCAGACAAAATTGAAAGGTATGTCGGTGGATTGCCCGATATGATCTATGGAAACATCGTGGCTTCAAGGCCAAAGACCATGCAAGAGGCTATTGAAATGGCCACAGAATTGATGGACAAGAGAGTCAGTACCATGGCGGAAAGGCAAGCTGAAAACAAGAGGAAGTTTGAAAACACTTCCCGAAGCAATCAGAATCAACAACAACAACAAAATAAGAGGCAAAACACTGGCAGGGCATACACTGCTGGATCAGGTGATAACAGACAGTATGGGGGATCTAGACCCCTATGCTCAAAGTGCAATTACCACCATGACAGTTCGTGTGCTCCAAAGTACTATAAATGAAACAAATATGGTCACATCGGCCATAACTGTAGGGGTACGAGAAATGCCAACAACAATAACAACTAGAAGGGCATCGGATCGGGACAGAAACCTACTTGTTTTGAGTGCGGAGTTCAGGGACACTTCAAGAATGAATGTCCAAGGCTGAAGAATAACAAAGGTAACTGTGGTAATCAAGCTGGGAATGACAGAGCTCCAGCGAAGGTGTATGTGGTTGGAAATGCGAGGGCAAACCCAGACAACGTCGTTGCGGGTACGTTCCTTCTAAACAACCGCTATGCTTATATCTTGTTTGATACGGGTGCCAATCGAAGTTTTGTGTCTACTGCATTTAGCTCCCAAATTGACATCACACCATCTACCCTAGACCACTATTATGATGTCAAACTAGCTGACGGGAGGATAATCGGGTTAAACACTATACTTAAGGGTTGCACATTAAACTTCCTAAACACCGAATACAAAGTAAACCAATAATCCTGTATAAAAACTTGAAGTTTGATGCTATAATCGGTATGGATTGGTTGGCAAAGTACCAAGCGGTCATTGTGTGTGCCGAGAAGATTGTTCGCATCCCCTTGAAAAATAAAACCTTAATCATATATGGTGATGGAAGTACCCAGGGAAATGTGACACGATTAAACAACATTTCGTGCACTAAAACGCAAAAATACATGGAAAAAGGGTTTCCTATCTTTTTGGCACATGTTACTGCAAAAGAGGTTAAAGACAAGTCAGAGAAGAAGCGACTTGAGTACGTACTAATAGTCCAAGACTTTCCTGAAATATTTCCTGAAGACTTGCCGGGTCTTCCTCCGACTCGACAAGTGGAGTTCCAAATTGATTTGGTACCTGGTGCTGCACCTGTAGCACAGGCACCTTATCGATTGGCGCCTTCTAAAATGAAAGAGTTATCTGAGCAACTGAAAGAGCTATCCGACAAAGGCTTTATAAGGCCTAGTTCCTCACCCTGGGGAGCTCCGGTCTTGTTTGTCAAGAAGAAAGACGGGTCATTCTGGATGTGCATTGATTACCGAGAATTGAATAAACTAACGGTGAAGAACCGTTATCCGCTCCTAAGAATTGATGATTTATTTGATCAGCTCCAAGGGTCGAGTGTCTACTCGAATATTGACTTAAAGTCAGGTTATCACCAATTAAGGGTTCGAGAAGAAGACATTCTAAAGACTGCCTTTAGAACTCATTACGGCCATTACGAATTTCAAGTTATGCCATTTGGTTTGACAAACGCACCTGCCGTATTCATGGACCTTATAAATCGGGTAAGCAAACCATATCTAGATAAATTCATGATTGTCTTTATTAACGATATTCTGATATATTCAAAGGACAAGAAAGAACGTAAAGAACACCTTAAGCTAATCTAAGAATTGCTTAAGAAAGAGGAGTTGTATGCCAAGTTTTCCAAATGTAAATTTTGGATTCCTAGGGTACAGTTCCTAGGTCACGTGATCGATAGTGAAGGAATTCATGTAGATCCAGCCAAGATTGAATCCATTAAAGGTTGGACATCTCTTAAGTCACGAACGAAGATTTGTTAATTTTTAGGTCTTGCTGGATACTATTGAAGATTCATTGAAGGGTTTTCGAAGATCGCCAAACCTATGACCAAGCTCACCCAGAAGAAGGTTAAGTTTGAATGGGGTGATAAACAAGAAGCAGCTTTTCAACTGTTGAAGAAAAAGTTATGCAGTGCACCAATCCTTGCATTAACTGAAGGAAGCGAAGATTTCATCGCATACTGCGACGCTTCAAAGAAGGGTTTGGGCGATGTGTTGATGCAAAGAGAAAAGGTGATTTCTTATGCATCACGCCAGTTAAAAATTCATGAGAAGAACTACACGACTCATGATTTAGAAAATGTGAGTGCGCGAGAGTGAGTGGTTCGCTCTCAAGAACTAAGACAATATTATATATATGAACTAAGTGTACAATGTACATCGAACACAATAGTTTGCAACACATTGTTAGAACCAAAAAGAGCTAAACATGAGGCAACGCCGATGGTTAGAGTTGTTAAGTGATTATGATTGTGATATTTTTTATCACCCGGGGAAAGCAAATGTCGTTGCTGATGCTTTGAGCAGGAAAGAACGAGAACCACTGTTCAAAGTTCGAGCCTTGGTTTTGACTATTAGCTTGAATCTTCCTAAACAAATAAAAAATCTTAAATGCTCAACAAATGCAGAAAACCAGAGAACATTAAGAGTGAAGACGTTGGGGGAGCATGTTATTGAAACACTACATTTCCAGACAGCAATTAGAGAACACAAGTTTGGAACCACGTGCGGAATGAAACCCTTGCTCAATGGCAAGGACTGGTTACCTCTGTTATGGGAATTTAAACGACTGTAATCATGCAGAGTCCCACCAAATCAAAATACTCTATCATCCAGTTTCTGACAAAATGTTAACCAAGATATGAAGAAGTTATATTGGTGCCCCATACATGGAAAGCTGACGATAGCCACTTATGTTAACAAGTGTTTGGAGCACGTGCTAAAGTCAAGGCCGAACACAAAGGCACATCAGGATTGCTGGTACAACCCAAGATACACGAACATGGAAGTGGACAACATCACTATGGATTTTTCATGAAGCTTTCCTAAGAACGTCGCAAGAACGAACACCATTTTTTGGGTAATAGAGCATGAACCGACACACTAAGACTGCGATCTTCACACGCGCGTGCGAGCTGAAGACTGATCATAATTGGATAAACTGTCAGCGAATGAACCCTAAGAGGAGGTGGGTTACACGAGACATGAATACCTGTCTCAATCATTTGTGATCGTGACCCGAGTTCGCAACCAACTTTTGGAGACACTTACAGAGTGCTTTTAGGTACAAACTGGATATAGTTACTAGCGATACATCCACAAATAGACGGGCAAAGTGAGAGGTACAATCAAACTCTCGAGGATAGAGTGCTCTTGCTTTGTGCAATCAGACTTGTAAAGGGTTGGGTTAACCTGCCGATGTCGAGTTTTTCATATAACAATAGATATCACAGCTAGCATAAAGCTTAGCACCACTCGAAGTACTTTATGGTCGAAAGTGTCGCTCACAGCTTTTGTTGACTGAAGTTTGGAGAGCGTCTAGCGCGCGGATACTCAGTACCAAACTAATTTTCAAGAGACCACTAAGAAAATCATCCAAATCAAGCAAAGGATACAAGCCGCTCATGATCGACAGAAGAGTTACGCTGACTTGAAGCGTAAACCAATGGAATTCCAAGTCGGGGTTAAAGTTATGCTTAAAGGGGTCGTACATTTTTGTGCAAACGGTGTCGACATTATGGCAAACGGGGGACAGTTAAACGCCCTAGGTTAACTTGGACCTTTTAAGTGTTATAAAGTGTTGGAGAAGTTGCTTACAATCTTGAACTTCCAGAAGAATTAAGCAGAGTTCATAATCCGTTTCATGTATCTAATTCTGGAAAAGTGTCATGGCCGACGAACCATTAGCCGTTTTGTTGATGGACTCTCTCTACTTGGAACGACAAACTCCATTTTGTTAGGAACCAGTAGAAATATAGGATC
The DNA here is from genome assembly GCA_026074375.1 of Tanacetum coccineum. Classification (NCBI taxonomy): domain Eukaryota; kingdom Viridiplantae; phylum Streptophyta; class Magnoliopsida; order Asterales; family Asteraceae; genus Tanacetum; species Tanacetum coccineum. Next base: position 68,450 of record BQNB010002343.1, read on the forward strand.
CGTGAAGTTAAACGTTGAAGCGAAGTCGGATGCCCATTATTCAAAGTTGATGAAATAGCGCAGCGAGAGGTCCTGACTTATGTGGGAAAGTGAGACCAATTCTAAGAAGAAATACCCCACACCTCTTCACCAAGACCATCACATTCGCAAGTGCTGCATCATTAGCCTTGTATGGACAAGGATCTCTCTATATCAGTATCTCTATCTAGACGTTATAACACCCTGTGTTTCAAGTCATTGACGACACGATAAATTCACAATGTACGCATTTGTATTGTAATGTAGTTTGCTGAAATTGTAAACGTTAGTTTAAATCGCGTACGCCAAACATTATCGTTAATATGAGCTGAGGCATCAAACCATACAAACGTTTTAGACATCATCATGTGTTAAAATAATTATATTGATAAAATTATGGTCTCGTTGTTCATTTATTTTATTGGTTACGTAGGTTAAATACGTTTCGCGATAAATGTACGTTTAAGCATAACCGGAAGCATGTAAATTTATCTACGCTTCAACAATTACCCACGAGTGTACCCAATGACTAAAGTTTTATTAAACTTTACATAAGTAAATGTTACTTACACTTTGTATACTAGAAAATATAACAATACACAAATGCTCAATTTGAACACAATTTTATTTACATAATTACAACTTTAACTTTCACATGTTTTACTAAGTAAATTGTTTAATATAACAAAAGGACTTCTAGAAAGCCCTTCCCTCCCTCCCCCCTCAAAACTCACGCACAACACCAAAGAGAATAAGAAAATGAAGAGTCAGATTTTACTAGCAAATTCTTGGTCAATGTACATCTACCTTACATTAAAACCTAGTCTATCTATGTTTCTTTGACTTAAGACAAGAAAACCATATTCATTAAGACCATGAACTTGTCTTTGAATACTATTGCAATCTTTTTTGACCATCTACATCTTATATACATGCATTACTAGCAAGGATAACTCATACATGCATAAACACTTAGAGAAAAATTCACAAATACTCCCTTTTGCTCACATATAAGCCACGGCTCAACTCACTCACTCACCCACACAAATCCATAAAAAAATTTATTCAACCTATACCCTTCTATACACATCTATTATAAGACATTCTAAGGTATTTCCAAGCATTGGCTAAGCATTGTCAAATAATAATCAAGAAAAGGAAGACTAGGGTTTATTTAAGAAAATAAGGGTTTACTTAAGTGCAAGCTTGGATTTTGTGGCTAAACAAGGGTTTAGCACTTGATTATCATCACCATCACACATCATAAGGTCTATTAGAAACCTTTTTGTTCTTATAATTTTGATTTTTATGCATATGGTTATTCTATGTTAGCTTAAATCACCATTTAGGATTTTATCATGAAAATGAGTTTTTTACTTGAAATGATCACATGGATTACTTTTATATATGTTGTGTTATTACATATATCATGTTAAAAATGATGATAAAATATTGTATCATGTTGTTTTGGTGTAAACATGATTATGGGTTAATTAGGGTTTTTATAGTTTCATAATATGTTTCTAGTTAAAAAAATACATAAGACATGTTAATATTGATTATGGACTTTTAATCATGTTATTAGAACACTAAAATAAAGTCATGTTGGAAGAAATACACTTGTACACTTATGGTTTATATGTAAAAGTGACTAAGTATAAACTTGTGATAAAAAAGTTATTTATGAAATTCAGGGGTAGTAAAGTATAATATGAGACTTGGTAATTTGGATAAATGAAGGACCAATTATGGAACCATGGACTCTGTATTATATGTAAAACATATACATTTATGCAATTTAAGAGTTGTGGTAGTTTACAAAAGTGGAAAAAATATGTTACAATGATTTATATGACTTAACAAAACACAATCAAACTTGCTGTCCCCAATCGAATTTTATAACATATCCATTTTATGTTCTTATAAGATAAAACAATTCATGACGACTCCGAAAAGGTAAGAAACTTGTCAAACGGGTTAATAACGAAAAAGTTACGTTAAAAACGAGTTATAATCGTCATTAAACGGTAGTTTACATAAAAAAACTTTATTAAAGATTTATATCAAAACAGCTAGATTAGTATTTTAAACAATCAACACATATTTTAGGATTCCAAAATGATAAGAATCGAAAATTTTTCAATTAATATCGAACGAGTTATGAATTTGCGAGTTTAAACGATAATAATCCTTTATAAAACTAGTTTTATAAAAGTTACTATTCATGGCAGAAAGTTATATTTTTGTAAACCTCCTAAAATTATAGAACTTTCAAATACGGGAACGTCCACGAAAGAATCGTTAAAAACAGAGCTATAACGAATAAAATACGATATTTACGGTTTTTACGACAACAAATACGAATTACATAAAACTCATGCCTGATGTGAACAGTAAAAGTTACTGTTCATCAGTGGACAAAATTTATGAAAATGTCAAATATCGATAACCCGTCTTAATACGAAAAGATGGGCATAAGAAACGCGAGAATCGGGCTTAAAACGCGAAAGTTACGCCAGTTTTACTAAACCGATAATTATAAACGTTTTTACTTATTAAGCACAATTTTTCCAAAATAATTAGAGGGTGATTAGCTATATAGAATTATGCACGATGGTAGTTATCAGTGTGAATAGTACTTATATGACCTTAATTTACTTAGGTTGCATTTGATCGATTCGCGTGACGCGTTATTTGAGATATACTTGGCATTACTCACTCAAGGTGAGTTCATAGCCCCACGTTTTACATGCTTTTGTTTTTACAAAGTTTTTGGGGGTGAAAAACATGCAATGCTTTACAATTAGACACAAGTGGTTAAGTTTCATGTTATGATTACGTGTTGCCTAAGTAGCGATAACCTATATCTGAGCCCATTATCATGAACTGTCAATTGCTGGATTGTACGCGATGTTATGAATAGATCGTATTGGGTTTGAAAACCCGATCGGGTATTAGCTATCACTAGAAAATAAACGTATACCATGGCTCGAAGAATAGGAATGTTGACGGTTAGAAACAACACCACGGGCAATGTAGTCCATCCTAATTTGGTATTCATACACGTCAAGCTTCAGTGTCATGAGCTTAGAGCAACGTAATTACATTTATATGATATCTGCATCTGTTGCATTATCATACACTTGAGAAATCTTGTGGTCCTACAATATATGATTTATCAAACCTATGAATTCACCAACATTATTGTTGACGTTTTAAAGCAATGTTTTTCAGGGGATCAGTAAGCACGAGGTGCAAGGGATACATTGGTGGTTTTGATTTGGATATCATGCATTAAAGATTTTGTCGCATTACATTTTGTATAACTGTATGGGCTAGAAATCTTTGTACTTTGAACAAGTAGACAAGTGAAGCTTCGGCTTATGTAACAAATACTTTGTTAAATCCAATGTATCAGTTTTCAAATGACTTTTTGGTCGTTCTATATACATCTTGTGTTATTGATCTATGAAGTAACATGCCCCGGACCCTTATTCCGCTGCTACCCAATTTATGGGTGTTACAATCGGTCCAGTAGCCTATAGACTTAGGTTGCCTAAGGAGTTAAATAGTGTTCATGACACGTTCCACGTGTCGAAACTTAAGAAGTGTTTGGCTGATCCAACACTGCAAGTGCCTTTGGATGAGATCAAGGTAGATGCTAAGTTAAATTTTGTGTAAGAGCCTATGGAAATCTTAGAGAGAGTTCAAGAAGCTTAAGAGAAGTAGGATTGCCATTGTCAAGGTTTGGTGGAATTTGAAATGTGGTCTTGAATTTACGTGGGAGCGTGAAGATCAGATAAAGCTTAAGTACCCACATCTGTTTAGCTCTAATAGTAGTTGAATTTCGAGGGTGAAGTTCTTTTTAAAGGGGGTAGAATGTAACTCTTGCCCTTTTGTGATATTTAAATGTTCGAATTTAGTCCTTCGACTGTTTGACGTTTGTCAGTTTTATTAGAACTTGTACCGTGTTGACGGTGCTGAATGAATGAGATTTAAGTGTTTTATGGCGTTATTATGTATAATAATCTTTTTTGGAAGGTTTTATTATGTTGATTATGTTCCGGGAGGTTTGTCCCGTGAATAGCTTGAAATACCAAAAACGAGTCCCGATACGTATGATAATGTTCAAAATGAATTTTGGGAAGTTTGAGTTGTAAATATGTCGTGTAAATACTCTAAGTTATGAGAAAAGTATTTTTAAAGTGAATAAAAATGCTAAGTAACTTCAGGAAATATTTTATGATCGAGGTTTTTGAGTTTTAAGTGATACCGACACAAAAAAGGCAACTCGGGCCTCCTTGGATGCTATGGCCGGTTCTAGACAAGGGATGGAATATGGATGGCATTTTTTAGCACTTGTGTCCCAACCTTGGGCGAATTAGTTTTGTTTCCATTCAAACATACACAATTCATGTTTTGCTTTCAAAAAAATAAAACACACACTTGTGTGTGTCCTCTTTGGTTCGTCCGGCCTAAAACACACATACACACCATAATTTTTCAACTTTGATAAAAAACATGAAGATTGGTGGAGTATTGGGTTGATTCTAGTGTTTGGGTTATTGAGTAAACTACGTTTGTTAGCTATTATTTTAGGCTTATTTTAACTAATGGGCTTTAGTATTGGGCCTAAAATGTATTTTGTACACGAAAATAGCTTAATGGATCCTTATTGGGCGTTAAGGCCCAATAAGCGAAAAGTAGTCATTTTATGTGTTTTAACGAACTTTTAGAAAGTGGAATATACTTACGAAATGATATTGAAAGTAGTTTTAGAGAAATACGCTTTGATAAACGTTGCGAGATACGGTTTTGGTACTTTGTCGAAAAAGGGTGAAATGGTGAAAAATGGTTGAAATTAAGGTTTAAAACCTTGAAAAACGTTGTATAAACGTATTGGTCATGTCGGAATTTCATAAGAATTCCATACTTAGACTGTTTACTCAAAACTTGCTTTTTGATAAAATAATAAAATATATTTTATGAAACTTTCTAGGACATTTTATGTAAAATAAACGTTTCATTTCTTATAGAGTATACGAGTATCTAAGGTAATTAAGCTTACCGAATGAAATTTCCAAAGTATATTATTTATCTATTTTTACTAAATGGTATAAGTGTATTATAACAAAGTATGGAATAGAACGTGTTGCTTTTGGAACTAAGTCGTCAACCATCACACCACTGTTAATTTTAAGGGTAACCGTACAACGCATCTGACCTTTATGTATCGACCTTAATAACGTTTTGGGGATATGTAAATCTAAATGGAACATTAACTAGACTAGGTTGTGTGCGGGCGTCGTTGCATTTGCTTATGTGATATTGAGTTGGCTGGTTGAGACCTTTGCTTGAGGTGAGTTCTCGTAGCCCCATTTTTACTGTTTTTTCGTTGGGAGTAAATGCTCCAGCTGGTAGGCTTTTAGGTGCGTATGACTTCGGAGTTGTGACTCCAAGAGCGTTGGTACACGCTGGTGTTAAGACTAACGGGGATGCTAGGTCTTGGTATATGATTAGTGGGGATGCTAAGTCATGGTTTGTGATTGCTTTGCATTTATTCATTGTCATATAGCACAATTGTCCACTACTTAAAATATTGGCACAACAACTGGGTTGAACTCAAACCTATAAGCTCACCAACATTATTGTTGATGTTTTCGAGTATCATTTTCAGGTGAAGTTAATGAGCAGTAAGGTT